>OX422197.1:2209602-2220004 GCA_949130485.1 Agelas oroides | reverse complement strand
TGCAGTAGTGCAACTATTGTTCCGGGGTAGAGATTGCCGGGAATTTGCGCGAATTTCCATTGCCGGCTTTATAAGACGATGGTGGTTGCGGATCAATTTGCAAGCTCGCACCGCTTTGTGCGTTGATTGCACAAACGGAGGGTTTGCGTGTTTGGCCTCCTCATTCCCGCAGCTTCCTGCTCATATGTAGTTTGCATTAGTGCAACTATTGTTCCGGGGTAGAGATTGCCGGGAAATTACGAGAATTTCCATTGCAGGCATCATACGGCGATGGTGTTGGCGGACCAATTTGCAAGCTCGCACCGTTTTGTGCGTTGATTGCTCAAACGGAGGGTTTGCGTTTTTGGCCTCCTCATTCCCGCAGCTTCCTGCTCATATGTAGTTTGCATTAGTGCAACTATTGTTCCGGGGTAGAGATTGCCGGGAATTTGCGCGAATTTCCATTGCCGGCATTATACGGCGATGGTGGTGGCGGACCAATTTGCAAGCTCGCATCGCTTTGTGCGTTGATTGCACAAAAGGAGGGTTTGCGTTTTTGGCCTCCTCATTTCCGCAGCTTCCTGCTCATATGTAGTTTGCATTAGTGCAACTATTGTTCCGGGGTAGAGATTGCCGGAATTTGCGCGAATTTCCATTGCCGGCATTATACGGCGATGGTGGTGGCGGACCAATTTGCAAGCTCGCATCGCTTTGTGCGTTGATTGCACAAACGGAGGGTTTGCGTTTTTGGCCTCCTCATTCCCGCAGCTTCCTGCTCATATGTAGTTTGCATTAGTGCAACTATTGTTCCGGGGTAGAGATTGCCGGGAATTTGCGCGAATTTCCATTGCCGGCATTATACGGCAATGGTGGTGGCGGACCAATTTGCAAGCTCGCATCGCTTTGTGCGTTGATTGTACAAACGGAGGGTTTGCGTTTTTGGCCTCCTCATTCCCGCAGCTTCCTGCTCATATGTAGTTTGCATTAGTGCAACTATTGTTCCGGGGTAGAGATTGCCGGGAATTTGCGCGAATTTCCATTGCCGGCATTATACGGCGATGGTGGTGGCGGACCAATTTGCAAGCTCGCATCGCTTTGTGCGTTGATTGCACAAAAGGAGGGTTTGCGTTTTTGGCCTCCTCATTTCCGCAGCTTCCTGCTCATATGTAGTTTGCATTAGTGCAACTATTGTTCCGGGGTAGAGATTGCCAGGAATTTGCGCGAATTTCCATTGCCGGCATTATACGGCGATGGTGGTGGCGGACCAATTTGCAAGCTCGCATCGCTTTGTGCGTTGATTGCACAAACGGAGGGTTTGCGTTTTTGGCCTCCTCATTCCCGCAGCTTCCTGCTCATATGTAGTTTGCATTAGTGCAACTATTGTTCCGGGGTAGAGATTGCCGGGAATTTGCGCGAATTTCCATTGCCGGCATTATACGGCGATGGTGGTGGCGGACCAATTTGCAAGCTCGCATCGCTTTGTGCGTTGATTGCACAAAAGGAGGGTTTGCGTTTTTGGCCTCCTCATTTCCGCAGCTTCCTGCTCATATGTAGTTTACATTAGTGCAACTATTGTTCCGGGGTAGAGATTGCCGGGAATTTGCGCGAATTTCCATTGCCGGCATTATACGGCGATGGTGGTGGCGGACCAATTTGCAAGCTCGCATCGCTTTGTGCGTTGATTGCACAAACGGAGGGTTTGTGTTTTTGGCCTCCTCATTCCCGCAGCTTCCTGCTCATATGTAGTTTGCATTAGTGCAACTATTGTTCCGGGGTAGAGATTGCAGGGAATTTGCGGGAATTTGCGCGAATTTCCATTGCCGGCATTATACGGCGATGGTGGTGGCGGACCAATTTGCAAGCTCGCATCGCTTTGTGCGTTGATTGCACAAACGGAGGGTTTGCGTTTTTGGCCTCCTCATTCCCGCAGCTTCCTGCTCATATGTAGTTTGCATTAGTGCAACTATTGTTCCGGGGTAGAGATTGCCGGCAATTTGCGCGAATTTCCATTGCCGGCATTATACGGCGATGGTGGTGGCGGACCAATTTGCAAGCTCGCATCGCTTTGTGCGTTGATTGCACAAAAGGAGGGTTTGCGTTTTTGGCCTCCTCATTTCCGCAGCTTCCTGCTCGTATGTAGTTTGCATTAGTGGAACAATTGTTCCGGGGTAGAGATTGCCGGGAATTTGCGCGAATTTCCAATGCCGGCATTATACTGCGATGGTGGTGGCGGACCAATTTGCAAGCTCGCATCGCTTTGTGCGTTGATTGCACAAACGGAGGGTTTGCGTTTTTGGCCTCCTCATTCCCGCAGCTTCCTGCTCATATGTAGTTTGCATTAGTGCAACTATTGTTCCGGGGTAGAGATTGTCGGGAATTTGCGCGAATTTCCATTGCCGGCATTATAAGGCGATGGTGGTGGCGGACCAATTTGCAAGCTCGCATCGCTTTGTGCGTTGATTGCACAAACGGAGGGTTTGCGTTTTTGGCCTCCTCATTCCTGCAGCCTCCTGCTCATATGTAGTTTGCATTAGTGCAACTATTGTTCCGGGGTAGAGATTGCCGGGAATTTGCGCGAGTTTCCATTGCCGTCTTCATAAGGCGATGGTGGTTACGGACCAATTTGCAAGCTCGCACCGCTTTGTGCGTTGATTGCACAAACGGAGGGTTTGCGTTTTTGGCCTCCTCATTCCCTCAGCTTCCTGCTCATATGTAGTTTGCATTAGTGCAACTATTGTTCCGGGGTAGAGATTTCCGGGAATTTGCGCGAATTTCCATTGCCGGTATTATACGGCGATGGTGGTGGCGGACCAATTTGCAAGCTCGCATCGCTTTGTGCGTTGATTGCACAAACGGAGGGTTTGCATTTTTGGCCTCCTCATTCCCGCAGCTTCCTGCTCATATGTAGTTTGCATTAGTGCAACTATTGTTCCGGGGTAGAGATTGTCGGGAATTTGCGCGAATTTCCATTGCCGGCATTATAAGGCGATGGTGGTGGCGGACCAATTTGCAAGCTCGCATCGCTTTGTGCGTTGATTGCACAAACGGAGGGTTTGCGTTTTTGGCCTCCTCATTCCTGCAGCTTCCTGCTCATATGTAGTTTGCATTAGTGCAACTATTGTTCCGGGGTAGAGATTGCCGGGAATTTGCGCGAGTTTCCATTGCCGGCTTCATAAGGCGATGGTGGTTACGGACCAATTTGCAAGCTCGCACCGCTTTGTGCGTTGATTGCACAAACGGAGGGTTTGCGTTTTTGGCCTCCTCATTCCCTCAGCTTCCTGCTCATATGTAGTTTGCATTAGTTCAACTATTGCTCCGGGGTAGAGATTGCCGGGAATTTTCGCGAATTACCATTTCCGGCATTATACGGCGATGGTGGTGGCGGACCAATTTGCAAGCTCGCATCGCTTTGTGCGTTGATTGCACAAAGGGAGGGTTTGCGTTTTTAGCCTCCTCATTCCCGCAGCTTCCTGCTCATATGTAGTTTGCATTAGTGCAACTATTGTTCCGGTGCTGAGATTGCCGGGAATTTGCGCGAATTTCCATTGCCGGCTTCATAAGGAGATGGTGGTTACGGACCAATTTGCAAGCTCGCACCGCTTTGTGCGTTGATTGCACAAACGGAGGGTTTGCATTTTTGGCCTCCTCATTCCCGCAGCTTCTTGCTCATATGTAGTTTGCATTAGTTCAACTATTGTTCCGGTGCAGAGATTGCCGGGAATTTGCGCGAATTTCCATTGCCGGCTTCATAAGGCGATGGTGGTTACGGACCAATTTGAAAGCTCGCACCGCTTTGTGCGTTGATTGCACAAACGGAGGGTTTGCGTTTTTGGCCTCCTCATTCCCTCAGCTTCCTGCTGATATGTAGTTTGCATTAGTGCAACTATTGTTCTGGGGTAGAGATTGCCGGGAATTTACGCGAATTTCCATTGCCGGCATTATACGGCGATGGTGATGGCGGACCAATTTGCAAGCTCTCTCCGCTTTGTGCGTTGATTGCACAAACGGAGGGTTTGCATTTTTGGCCTCCTCATTCCCGCAGCTTCCTGCTCATATGTAGTTTGCATTAGTGCAACTATTGTTCCGGGGTAGAGATTGCCGGGAATTTACGCGAATTTCCATTGCCGGCATTATACGGCGATGGTGATGGCGGACCAATTTGCAAGCTCTCTCCGCTTTGTGCGTTGATTGCACAAACGGAGGGTTTGCATTTTTGGCCTCCTCATTCCCGCAGCTTCCTGCTCATATGTAGTTTGCATTAGTGCAACTATTGTTCCGGTGTAGAGATTGCCCTGAATTTGCGCGAATTTCCATTCCCGGCATTATACGGTGATGGTGGTGACGGACCAATTTGCAAGCTCTCTCCGCTTTGTGCGTTGATTGCACAAACGGAAGGTTTGCGTTTTTGTCCTCCTCATTCCCTCAGCTTCCTGCTCATATGTAGATTGCATTAGTGCAACTATTGTTCCGGGGTAGAGATTGCCGGGAATTTCCGCGAATTTCCATTGATGGCATTATACGGCGATGGTAGTGGCGGACCAATTTGCAAGCTCGCATCGCTTTGTGCGTTGATTGCACAAACGGAGGGTTTGCGTTTTTGGCCTCCTCATTCCCTCAGCTTCCTGCTCATATGTAGTTTACATTAGTGCAACTATTGTTCCGGGGTAGAGATTGCCGGGAAATTGCGGGAATTTCCATTGCAGGCATCATACGGCGATGGTGATGGCGGACCAATTTGCAAGCTCGCATCGCTTTGTGCGTTGATTGCACAAACGGAGGGTTTGCGTTTTTGGCCTCCTCATTCCCTCAGCTTCCTGCTCATATGTAGTTTACATTAGTGCAACTATTGTTCCGGGGTAGAGATTGCCGGGAAATTGCGGGAATTTCCATTGCAGGCATCATACGGCGATGGTGATGGCGGACCAATTTGCAAGCTCGCATCGCTTTGTGCGTTGATTGCACAAACGGAGGGTTTGCGTTTTTGGCCACCTCATTCCCTCAGCTTCCTGCTCATATGTATATTGCATTAGTGCAACTTTTGTTCCGGGGTAGAGATTGCCGGGAATTTCCGCGAATTTCCATTGCCGGCATTATACGGCGATGGTGGTGGCGGACCAATTTGCCAGCTCGCACCGCTTTGTGCGTTGATTGCACAAACGGAGGGTTTGCGTTTTTGGCCTCCTCATTCCCTCAGCTTTCTGCTCATATGTAGATTGCATTAGTGCAACTATTGTTCCGGGGTAGAGATTGCCGGGAAATTGCGGGAATTTCCATTGCAGGCATCATACGGCGATGGTGGTGGCGGACCAATTTGCATGCTCGCACCGCTTTGTGCGTTGATTGCACAAACGGAGGGTTTGCGTTTTTGGCCTCCTCATTCCCGCAGCTTCCTTCTCATATGTAGTTTACATTAGTGCAACTATTGTTCCGGGGTAGAGATTGCCGGGAATTTGCGCGAATTTCCATTGCCGGCTTTATAAGGCAATGGTGGTTGCGGACCAATTTGCAAGCTCGCACCGCATTGTGCGTTGATTGCACAAACGGAGGGTTTGCTTGTTTGGCCTCCTCATTCCCGAAGCTTCCTTCTCATATGTAGTTTGCATTAGTGCAACTATTGTTCCGGGTAGAGATTGCCGGGAATTTGCGCGAATTTCCATTGCCGGCATTATATGGCGATGGTGATGGCGGACCAATTTGTAATCTCGCACCGATTTGTGCGTTGATTGCACAAACGGAGGGTTTGCGTTTTTGTCCTCCTCATTCCCTCAGCTTCCTGCTCATAGTAGATTGCATTAGTGCAACTATTGTTCCGGGGTAGAGATTGCCGGGAATTTCCGCGAATTTCCATTGATGGCATTATACGGCGATTGTAGTGGCGGACCAATTTGCAAGCTCGCATCGCTTTGTGCGTTGATTGCACAAACGGAGGGTTTGCGTTTTTGGCCTCCTCATTCCCTCAGCTTCCTGCTCATATGTAGTTTGCATTAGTGCAACTATTGTTCCGGGGTAGAGATTGCCGGGAATTTGCGCGAATTTCCATTGCCGGCATTATACGGCGATGGTGGTGGCGGACCAATTTGCAAGCTCGCATCGCTTTGTGCGTTGATTGCACAAACGGAGGGTTTGCGTTTTTGACCTCCTCATTCCCTCAGCTTCCTGCTCATATGTAGATTGCATTAGTGCAACTATTGTTCCGGGGTAGAGATTGCCGGGAATTTGCGGGAATTTCCATTGCAGGCATCATACGGCGATGGTGGTGGCGGACCAATTTGCAAGCTCGCACCGCTTTGTGCGTTGATTGCACAAACGGAGGGTTTGCGTTTTTGGCCTCCTCATTCCCGTAGCTTCCTTCTCATATGTAGTTTACATTAGTGCAACTATTGTTCCGGGGTAGAGATTGCCGGGAGTTTGCGCGAATTTCCATTGCCGGCTTTATAAGGCGATGGTGGTTGCGGACCAATTTGCAAGCTCGCACCGCATTGTGCGTTGATTGCACAAACGGAGGGTTTGCGTGTTTGGCCTCCTCATTCCCGCAGCTTCCTTCTCATATGTAGTTTGCATTAGTGCAACTATTGTTCCGGGGTAGAGATTGCCGGGAATTTGCGCGAATTTCCATTGCCGGCTTCATAAGGCGATGGTGGTTACGGACCAATTTGCAAGCTCGCACCGCTTTGTGCGTTGATTGCACAAACGGATGGTTTGCGTTTTTGGCCTCCTCATTCCCGCAGCTTCCTGCTCATATGTAGTTTGCATTAGTGCAACTATTGTTCCGGGGTAGAGATTGCCGGGAATTTGCGCGAATTTCCATTGCCGGCATTATACGGCGATGGTGGTGGCGGACCAATTTGCAAGCTCGCATCGCTTTGTGCGTTGATTGCACAAACGGAGGGTTTGCGTTTTTGGCCTCCTGATTCCCGTAGCTTCCTGCTCATATGTAGTTTGCATTAGTGCAACTATTGTTCCGGTGTAGAGATTGCCGGGAATTTGCGCGAATTTCCATTGCCGGCTTCATAAGGCGATGGTGATTGCGGACCAATTTGCAAGCTCGCACCGCTTTGTGCGTTGATTGCACAAACGGAGGGTTTGCGTTTTTGGCCTCCTCATTCCCTCAGCCTCCTGCTCATATGTAGTTTGCATTAGTGCAACTATTCTTCTGGGGTAGAGATTGCCTGGAATTTGCGCGAATTTCCATTGCCGGCATTATACGGCGATGGTGGTGGTGGACCAATTTTCAAGGTCGCACCGCATTGTGCGCACAAAGGGGTGCAAACCTGCGATATAATCCGTCTCCTTCAACCGCGCATAATGCCGTGAATGGAAATTCACGCAAATTGACGGCTCACCCTAGGCCAGAACAAACGTTGCACTAATTCAAGTAGCATTTCAACAAGAAGCTAAGTGTATGGATAGTTCAAAAATGTAAACCCTGTGTTTATGCAGAAAGCGCACAAACCGGTACAATCCTGCGATACAGTACGTCTCCTGCAACGGCGCATAATGCCGTCAATGGAAATAGACGCAAATTGACGGCTCACCCTAGCCCGGAACAAACGTTGCACTAATTCAAGTAGCATATCAATAAGAAACTAAGGGTATGGAGAGTTCAAAAATGTAAACCTATGTTTATGCAAAAGCGCACAAACATATACCATAATATGCACTGATACCACTGCTGTGAGCTGTTGTGCTCCCAAAAAAAGGCTAGGATATCATATATAGCACAGGACTGATTTAGATCCCCAGAAAATTTAAAACTGGATGAGGTGTTGTATGTACTTGATCTTTAAATGATGTTGCGTGGTGCCACCCTCTCCATTGAATTTTGTTGTAAAAGTGGGTACTGTACCACTTGACTTCGGAAAGCCATATCTTGGGGTAAAATATAGGTAACCCAGGCAATATGCATATCGTTCAATTGCTCTAAGGCTGCTCTTTAAGCCTGTATTAATAACTTTTGTCGATTGCGAAATTTTATTTTTTCTTTGGACACGCTACCTAAGGGAATGGAGAGTTTGAAAATGTAAACTCTCAGTCTGTGCAATGAAGGTACAAACCTTTACGAGCCTCCAAACAAATCCGTCCCATGCAACGCCGTTTAATGCCGAAATGTAACTTCCGTTTCGATTTGGAAACGGAAGTCGAATAGTGAAGAGTGGGGTGTGGCTAGAGACATTTCGTTTTGGACTGGCGACGACGACGGACCCGGTCAAACGCGCGATCAAGAGGCAGCTTTACAGCGGACCTTTCACCTTGAGAGAAGCAGCTTCTTTTATCTTTCGGTACTAGGACTTGATGTGGCGCTTACTAGCCTGTATTTTGCACACAGCTGCACAGACCCCGGACTCTAGCTTGCCCTCCGGAAGCGAAAGCCACGCCCCATGAGTCAGGATAGCTCCTCTAGCCGCTAGTGACCTATATCTAGTTCATAATTGAAGGGCTGAGAAGCATAGTGGTCTAACCCAAAATGAAGTACTGGAAATTGCATGAATTGCACACAAATGCAATAAAAAACGTACATACTATATGAACATGTGGTCAGAAATTTCAAATTCCTAAATGTTCAGCATCTTCTGAAATGCATTTTATGAGTATTCCCATGTTAGGGGGGACTAACTCAACATTTGTGGGTTAGACCACTATGCTTCTCAGCCCTTCAATTATGTGATCTCAAGCTGACATTCTTATGCATTACTACAGTTTTGAGTTACCAGATCAATGCCTTGAGGTTTAATATATTATTTCATCTATCACATCAGTTTTATATTCAGAAAATCGCTATTCAGAAAAGAAAGACAAAACAAATTGGCAACATGATATTTGCTAGGCCAGGCATAATTAAATTATCAAAGAGAACCTAGTCTATAAACAAACTATGTATTACTCTTCATGAAATCTTCACACTACGGCTCAGCCTGAGGATAGAACAAAATTAAAGATTTTCATGTCAATACATTTACAAATGTACACGAGTGAGATACTGATCGTGCATTCAGTAAGTACCGATTGTTTGGCATTTGCATGCCACTGTCCAGTTTTTTGATTGCTGCCATAATAAAAAAAAAATGAAGAGAAGGCCTGGGAGTTCTCACCATGTAAATGACAGTAATGTTTACTTAGGTATGTAACACGGGAGGGGGATAGGGGTTCCCTAGATACTAGTACTGTGAGCGATCAAAGACCAGACAGTTGCAAATACTTGCAGTATCATGTTTGCATGGAAGTTGAAAATGAACAACACTATACATAGGTAACCAATGGTTAAGCTAGTTACGCTGTTCAGTCACTATTGCTGGAAGTGGAGAAGTTATGCACTCATATAGATGCCATACTGATTGGGTCCCCACAAGATGTCGTTTCATTTTGATAGTTTGGTGGTCTGTACCCTGTGTACACTCTGAACTCAGAGTATACCAGGGTACAGACTGCACAAAGACACACATTCATTCCCTCGGCATCACCAGGAGACAGACTACACAAACACAGACAAACCATCTCACATGGCACCCTCTCAGAGCTCAAGCTGACAGACTTAACAAAAAAAGGACAACAAGCCATTCTTCCTCTAGGACCCTTCTGAGGACAACCAGGCAATATGGTTCGCTGTGCAAATGTCAGATTAATCTCCATGTGTCAGATATTTCTTCACATGTGAAAGTAGTATAACTCTGACAAACTGCAACGATCATTACATTCTGCTGCTGTTTCCGTTGCTGTTCTCGTTTCCTCTGCTTGACCAGGGGGAGCTCTGCTCTCTCCCGCACTTCATCAAAAGAGTACTCCCGTAATAGCTGGCCATTCTCAAACACAGTCACCATCAGGTCCTGAAATGCAAGACATATCCCATGCAGTGAAAAGTAATTATAGGTACTACTTCACAGTGTATATCACAGCGCTAGCATAATTATGCATGAGTGATAAACATCTGAATGAAAACTTATGTCATGTGGTATAAAATTTGGCACAAAACACATGCACACTATTGCATTTCTGAGTGTTACATCATATATATGCCAGCCACCTGATCGCCTTTCATGCACCGGATAGCAATCCCCATCTCAAATCACCCCAGCAAAATGTCATGCAAAGCCAAGCATGAAATGTTTCAGCCAATACCAGACCTATTAAGCTGCACTCCACAGCTTCTGCATACAAGACGGACCATATCTGTCATGCATCTGTCATGCTCAGCAGCAATGAAGTTGCAGCTATCCACAACATAACTCACTCTCTATGCACAGCAACATGCACTACACACCCAGCACTGTTCACTACACAGCCTTCCATGCTCAAGACAATCCTCTTATGCCCACAAGTAACAAACACAAGGCTATGGTTGGCAAAATGGCACAAGATGTAGGGATGGTGTAAAAGTATTCCCTACCTTGCTTGGTTGTTTTGAGGGTTCCATCCCTACATGTGCTTA
>OX422197.1:2012102-2204602 GCA_949130485.1 Agelas oroides | reverse complement strand
TCACAGTTTGAGTGTAGTCATGCTGAGATCCTTCCGCTAACTTCACAGTTTGAGTGTAGCCATGCTGAGATCCTTCTGCTAGCTTCACAGTTTGAGTGTAGTCATGCTGAGATCCTTCCGCTAACTTCACAGTTTGAGTGTAGCCATGCTGAGATCCTTCTGCTAGCTTCACAGTTTGAGTGTAGTCATGCTGAGATCCTTCTGCTAACTTCACAGTTTGAGTGTAGCCATGCTGAGATCCTTCCGCTAGCTTCACAGTTTGAGTGTAGTCATGCTGAGATCCTTCCGCTAACTTCACAGTTTGAGTGTAGCCATGCTGAGATCCTTCCGCTAACTTCACAGTTTGAGTGTAGCCATGCTGAGATCCTTCTGCTAACTTCACAGATTGAGTGTATAGTCATGCTGAGATCCTTCCGCTAACTTCACAGTTTGAGTGTAGTGATGCTGAGATCCTTCCGCTAACTTCACAGTTTGAGTGTAGCCATGCTGAGATCCTTCTGCTAGCTTCACAGTTTGAGTGTAGTCATGCTGAGATCCTTCCGCTAACTTCACAGTTTGAGTGTAGCCATGCTGAGATCCTTCTGCTAGCTTCACAGTTTGAGTGTAGTCATGCTGAGATCCTTCCGCTAACTTCACAGTTTGAGTGTAGCCATGCTGAGATCCTTCCGCTAGCTTCACAGTTTGAGTGTAGCCATGCTGAGATCCTTCCGCTAGCTTCACAGTTTGAGTGTAGTCATGCTGAGATCCTTCTGCTAACTTCACAGTTTGAGTGTAGTTCCTTCTGCTAACTTCACAGTTTGAGTGTAGTCATGCTGAGATCCTTCCGCTAGCTTCACAGTTTGAGTGTAGTCATGCTGAGATCCTTCTGCTAGCTTCACAGTTTGAGTGTAGTCATGCTGAGATCCTTCTGCTAGCTTCACAGTTTGAGTGTAGTCATGCTGAGATCCTTCCGCTAGCTTCACAGTTTGAGTGTAGTCATGCTGAGATCCTTCCGCTAGCTTCACAGTTTGAGTGTAGTCATGCTGAGATCCTTCTGCTAACTTCACAGTTTGAGTGTAGTCACGCTGAGATCCTTCCGCTAGCTTCACAGTTTGAGTGTAGTCATGCTGAGATCCTTCCGCTAGCTTCACAGTTTGAGTGTAGTCATGCTGAGATCCTTCCGCTAGCTTCACAGTTTGAGTGTAGTCATGCTGAGATCCTTCTGCTAACTTCACAGTTTGAGTGTAGTCACGCTGAGATCCTTCCGCTAGCTTCACAGTTTGAGTGTAGCCATGCTGAGATCCTTCCGCTAGCTTCACAGTTTGAGTGTAGCCATGCTGAGATCCTTCTGCTAGCTTCACAGTTTGAGTGTAGTCACGCTGAGATCCTTCCGCTAGCTTCACAGTTTGAGTGTAGCCATGCTGAGATCCTTCCGCTAGCTTCACAGTTTGAGTGTAGCCATGCTGAGATCCTTCTGCTAGCTTCACAGTTTGAGTGTAGTCATGCTGAGATCCTTCCGCTAGCTTCACAGTTTGAGTGTAGTCATGCTGAGATCCTTCTGCTAGCTTCACAGTTTGAGTGTAGTCATGCTGAGATCCTTCCGCTAACTTGACAGTTTGAGTGTAGACATGCTGAGATCCTTCTGCTAGCTTCACAGTTTGAGTGTAGTCATGCTGAGATCCTTCCGCTAACTTGACAGTTTGAGTGTAGTCATGCTGAGATCCTTCTGCTAGCTAGGTTTAACTTAGCTAGCCAAACAACCAGTTCAGTGTTACTCTACAGACGCTGCTCACTCAGGTTGGTCCCCACAAAACATTTAATGCTGCTCTAGATTATAACCTGTTTGAGCATATTTCTGTAGGCATCAACTTCTCCTTCCCGTCTCCAGCAAGTTATGGTACTGTACAGAGAAGAGAACTGATCCACACACAGCATTGCACAAACATTACATTATGTCAGTAGCCTTCTTTGTAGGAAAATTGGAGAAAAGGGTTAGGATGGCTTGGCCTGCTAATCACGTCAGCAAATACACATACCTGTGTTCTGCAGCAGGGATAGAGAAGCCTGCCATCTTACAGCCATAGTAATCCCTGAGAGGAATAAGGGGAGGCTCATACTTAAATTTTGATATAAAGATCACTGTATTGAGGAAAGTGCATCCATTCAGCAGCGCACCTTCCCTTTCTGTCTAGTGCCAGTGTCTACATTTTACATCTCCCCCCTTTTAATGAAAGGCACTGAAGTGCCAAACCCTCGGCGCAGCAGTGCATGTGATTGTACTTGTGTGTTAACTAGAATCGATCACAGTCTCATGAACAATAGTATCATGACGTTTGCTCTCGAGTTGATATGGCACGCCTTTTGATCTTAATTCATTCCTAACTGTCTGTCCTCGAATCTCCTTCTGTCCCTGTCCCTGTCCCTGTCCCTGTTCTACTGTCCCTTTCCCTGTCCCTGTCCCTGTCCCTGCCCTTCTGTCCCTGTCCCTGTTTCTGTCCTTCTGTCCTTGTCCCTGTCTTTCTAGTTCGACGGAAAAATCACAATACCGCTATACCGCGTGCTCCAAGTCACGTGATCACACATTACTGCTACGTACGTGTTACGGAGAGGTATACGGAAACATTGCACGTGAAGAAAATGGCTGACTTAGTCGCCGTAAGTTTATGTTAACGCTTCTAACTTTTGAACTAAACAGTTTTAGAGAAAACGGCTTTTTAGTTTTACTGCATTTTCCGCGCTGTAGCCGCTGATACCTCTCGTTGGACGCCTAAAAGCGCGAGAAGGCAGAATAGAGAAAACGGACAGACAGACAGACAGACAGGACAACTACCGTAACCCTCGCTGCGCATGCGCGCCGAGGGTTAATAAACATCCTCATGTGAGGTACTTTCTTTCTCTCCTTCACTCCATTTTCCATTCTCCCCCTTCTTCTCCTCCCCTGTAACACTTGATATACAACCCTTTATTGGCTTCTACCATGCCATGATAGTGGTCGTCATCCACCTAACAACACTTACCCCAACTCACTGTCTCACTCTCCCATCCTCTTTCCACCCCTGTCTGTCTGTCTGTCTGTCCCTCCCTCCCTCCCTCCCTCCCTCCCTCCCTCCCTCCCTCCCTCCCTCCCTCCCTCCCTCCCTCCCTCCCTCCCTCCCTCCCTCCCTTGATGTACACTGTACCTGATTCTCTCTTACCTTGCCATAACAAGAGAGGCAATGGTGTCGGTTCCTTGGAAGTTGACCAGATGACCTGCACCTCCAACCGCTCCCGCCTGGTGTGATGTAGAGGGAGGAAGGGAGAGAAGGAAAGGAAGTGGATAAATGGAGGAGGAGGGGAGAGAGGGTGGGAATAATGGTGAGAAGAGGGAAGGAGGGAGGAAGGGAGAGAGGGAGAGAATAACAGTTTTATCAGAAGCTCTGCTGATATGTTTGAATACACAATATGGCAACTAATGCAGACTCTGAGATGCATACTCTGATTCTGCTGCTCTCACTTAATGTAGGAGGAGAGTTGTACAAAGTTGAGTATTGCATGCTATGTGGAATATATAATTATCACCATAGTACAAAGCTATACCGGAAAATATCATGAGTTTGTTGCCATCTGTATTGTTACGAGTGTGCAACACGAATAACAATGCCAACGGCAACAAACGAGTGATATTTTTTTCCGCATATAGCTTGGTACTATGGTGATAATGATTTTATCATACGAACCTTTGATTTCATTGCACATTCAGACACAGCACACATGACTTGTAGTACCTGATACAGATTCTCACGTGACTTGTAGTACTGATATGGATTCTCACGTGACTTGTAGTAAAAAAATACAGCTTTTTATAAACTGTGTGCAGCTGCAAGGCTTCCCCATTGACTCCCATACATTCGCGTGAGTTAGACGTATGAAAATACACTGTATTAGTGAAACTTCACAAGCAGCTGCCACTTACCTCAACTGATGTGCAGCCCCGGAAACCAAAGTCATGAAGCTTGAATGATAGACTATCCAAGTTGTCTGCTGTCTTGTCCAAATACTGCCGGGGAAAAAACCAACACATACTCATACCTCTTGCATAGTGGTATTATATCGAGGCTATGTCAGCCATAGGTGTCTTTTTACTAGTCTCATGCCCAGATTCCACCTTCCCACGAGGAAAACGGTCTGGTGAATGAAGTCAAATTTCTTGGGCTAGTGTGATTAGTGTAACTTAGTAATGTGGAAAAAAAATTTGCAACACACTCGCTCAAAAACTGTTGAGATACCCAAGTAGTCTAAGAGATGCAGAACTTTACTGCTGAATGGAAAGTAATACTTAACAACCTCACAATCACATTGGTCCTTACCACATTCCGAAGAGCGGGTGGGAGGGTAAGCTAGAGGTACAGTCTCATGCTCAGACCCATCTCACAGAGGAAAGGGTCTGGTGATACAAGCCTGAAAGGGAGGGAGGGAGAGTTCTAGAGTCCTTACTTTAGCAATGATTTCCTTTTGTGCTCTTGAATTGGTGCAGACTGTCATGGGGTACCACACCTGAACCATCAGTGTCTGTGGGATGTGGGTGCAGGAGGGGAGGAATAGAGGGGAGAGGGGAAAGAGGGGGATAAAAGACAAAACAGAGAGCAGAGAGGGACAGAAGAAAGACATTGTGGAGAGGGAGAAAGAGTGCATACCCACTAATCCATGTCCGCAGTTTAAAGTTCCACTTAATTTGTTTGTAGCTCTCACCTCAAGATAGTTAGTCAGCCAGTAACACTTTGGGTCGGTATTTTCCACCGTAAACAACACTAGAAGAATTAAGAGATACACTACCTATCACTCAATGCATGCTCTGAAATATGATATAACCTGTTACCTAGGCAACATATAAGAATGTTGCTCATATCTCTCTTCTACAGAGATGTTGCCTAGGTAACAGGTTATATAATAGTTATATCCCTCCCTGGGGTGTGGTCTTGCACATTGGTGTCGGGCTACGCCCGACACAAATGTGTAAAACGACCACCCCCCAGGGAGGGATATAACTATTACATACAATAAAGTGCATTCATAGACTCCTTAGAAGAGGGTGTTAACATATTATATGTAAGTGGGGAAAATTCCATTAGCCAAGAAAAGCCTTGGTAACTAAGTTTTAATTGACCTGTAACCTCCCCCACATGGTTTCTGAGACAAGCTGAAAACAAAATCCTAGTGCAACTTTTGAGTACTCTTATGGCAGCTTGTAAACAAGTGGGTGGAAGAAGATTCCTGGAATTATTGTGGGGTATTCAAAACAGTTCCCTTTTCAATGGACCTCCTCTGACACTCCTTTGGTTAGCCTTGTTACCTAAACACCTGGGTATGACTCCCCCCCACCAGGAAATGTGTTTCCAGAACAAGGGTGAGGTATATAAGGTCAGATACATGGAGGTGCATTGAAAAGGGGACAGTTTGAATATCCCAAAACAATTCCAGGAATCTTCTTCCACCCACTTGTTGACAAGCTGCCATAAGAGTATTCAAAAGTTGCATACATATCTTTCTTGCATTGCATGAAGCCCTAAACATGTGTGCACAGGAAACATCAGTGACTGCTTTCTCACCGTTTTTGAAGGGCACAAGTGACCCTTCTGGTACAGCCCTAATTCTCAGTGGCAGCTGACCATCATGCTTCTCCAGAATGTACATCCATCCTGGGAGAAGGGAGGAGGGAAAGACGGATTGCAGAGAGAGCCTAGAGTCATATATAGATTGGCAATTTTTGATCTTAAACATGTACTACGTAACTCTTACAAGCAACACACTGTGGGACAATATTATCACGCAAAAGTGAAGTATTTTTAATGTGACATTTTCTGATCTATGGCAACTGTTACCTAGGCAACACGTAAGAAGGTCTCTCATGTCCAGTGTAGTTACCTAGAGATGAATCCCACCCTGGGGGTATTGTCTTACATATCACCAGTGCACTACGTACTCCAGTATATGCAAAATAACCACCAGCCAGGGTGGGGTGTAGTAAACTACTGCATGCCCTTGTGTGCAGGTTAGTTAGTTACCGTCATAGTTGAACAGCCCTGGTCCCAAGTGTGCTGCATACACTTCAGCAGCCTCTTCAATTTTCTCCTTTGTCACCACCTGACCCACCAGCCATCGCTGATGGGAGAGAACACAGAACATGTAAACCTACGATTATGTCTCTGATAAACGGTATCAAGAGGAGATTAGAAGCTGGTAGTTAGGTTGAACCTCCGTTTTTTTGCTGCAAGCGATCAAAACTGGAGGCAGGAACGGCCTGGGAACGAGGCTAGCAATACCGTGGTAGTTAGGTTGAACCTCACTCTTCACTCGCAGTATAGAAGCCTGGGGACGTGGGAAGCTGGCAATGAGGCTAGTTAGTGCTTTTGTTCCCTGGGTCCAGTTTATAGTGAGGAGCCGGGAAAAGCCTGGGAAAAGCTATCTGAATTTACAGAATTTTGGGTGCGTATTTCACGCTTTCCAAAACAGGAACCCTCCTTTTAACTTTCTCCTGAATTCAAATAGTCAGCAATTACATGCTAGATTGTAAATTTCTGATTTATGCACATGTTTTGTTTTCGCTTGAAATACGCACCCAAAGTCTGTAAATTCAGATGGAGATTGGGGTCAGATTGAGTCCTACATATTAAGCACCCTTAGATGTATCTCAGGCACTAAATACGCTATCAAGCTGAAATTTAGTTTAGTCTCTTCCTAAGTCATATCATAAACTTAGGGCAATTGAATGCACTACCTAAACTTGGGTGTGGTTCTGGAGAATATTGATGTAATTCTGTAATGTAGACACCCATACTGGCCCCACATAAGCCTCAACCAGTAGGGCTAAAATAAGTAACGAGTTGTTGACTACAATGTTTGCTTGTTGACTACAATGTTTGCTTGTTGACTACAATGTTTGCTTGTTGACTTCAATGTTTGCTTGTTGACTACAATGTTTGCTTGTTGACTAGTTAGCTTTACAAGTGCAGTTCATAGCCTCATGGGCCAGACTCTCAGACTCTGGCCCATGAGGCTATATGCATTTCATCACCATTCACTAGTTTCATAGTAACACTATAATAGCCAGCCATGTGTCCTCACATACTAGGGTCAAAGGTGAGAAATGAAGATGCGCAGATAACCAATTAACATGTTATCCACTAGTGGTTTGGGCCCTAATACTATGACGAAATGCACACCATTTCATCAGTGTTCAACAACAAGAGTGCACTGGTATAAACCGGTTTATGGACACTACGGCAGTCAAGAGTGCATGATGACATCATTTTTATTGTAGAGGGGAAATAAAAATGACGTCATTATGCACTCTTGTGACAGTTTATATTACAAAATTGCCAGCTTCCAACATTCTCGTAACTAATCACCATTAGCTATCTTGAAACTTTCTTTCCAGATTTAATTGCAGCAAAAAGGGAAAGCAGCCTCAGGTTAGCATTTCAACTTTCCTCTGATGATTTCCAAATGGATGAGGCCAACCACTTCTGAAGGACAACTGCACGATCGAAATATAGCAGTACAGCTGCCCTTTCACCTTGACAGCTTTTTCGTATCTCTCACTCGTCACTAATTGTAGGAGAGAGACATACTTTTTTTTGCCTGCATTTTGCATGCAGCTGGACTGTATGTAAACTCCACTTGTTGCCTCTGGAAGTCAATATTTAGTATTCTAAGCCACGCCCCATGAAAACTATCGTATCAACCTTTATGATGTATTGAAGTCCAAAGAAGACCGTCTCTGGAAATTTCCCTCCTCTGGACTCAAAGTAGGAGTAGACAGTTTGTGTACCAGGTGGGTATTGGAAATGGTGAGTGACCTGTGGAGGGGGAAAAATGATAAGTATCAAGTAGACCAGATAAACAAGGGTACTTTTGATACATGTTTTTAGTGAGGTAATTATTATTGTCATTAGTACGTGAAAAGGGAAGACTTTGTAGGCAAACTTGGTTGTACAGCATTAGCTTCAGGTCTCATATTGATTGTATGATTTAGAGATTTGTTTCAAGTTGCACACTGGTGTCTGTAAAATGCAAAATCTGCCCCGGCCTTGTCTTAATAATCACCCTAGGGCTTTCTGATTCTGCAAAGCAATCAAAATATAACCCACATATTATATTGGCCAATTCCTTTGTAGTCTCAGTTTGCAAGTAACACAAACACAGTTGTTCCAGAGGGCCATAGGCTACCAAAGTTGTTTAAATCACGCCCCTCACATGCACTGGCTAGAGCAGGGAGCGGTTTCACATATGACATGCACTGCTCAAATACAAACCTTGACAGCAGGACAACCACGAAAGCTTACTAGTCTCGTGCCCAGATCCCTACTTTTCCGAGAGGGGTCTGGGCACGAGACTAGAAAGCTTACATTTTGCCACTGGCTATGGACAAAACCAGCATGCTCGGTTAGGCTGAGCGTCCGAGCATGCTGCTCGATCTGTTCGCTACCCGTCAATTTCACTTACCTTATACGAGTCAGTTACGAGGCACAGGTTGTCGTTACAAGGGAGGGGAGACCGAGCTGCCATGGCTGAAGCAGTGAAGCCTTGCATGTAATGAATAGCTGAGATTATCACTTCCGGTATAAAAAAAAAGCAGGGGAGGGGCAGTGGCATGACCCGATCACTCCTTAGTAGTTTCTAGTCCATGCTGTAAATGCAGCACACATGCAGTGTGGCGTTGACGCCATAATTTTGTGTAAAATTCAGCATTGTGGATGAGAGCAAGGCCTCAACCCTGTATGCAGGGTCATCCCACGAGTGGCAAGACTTATCTAAACACAATACAACCACAGTGCATATAGCTGCACACAATGGGTTCTAATTTGCTCCATGTTAGATCTCTCCTAGAGGTATGTGTGTGTGGTCATTTTGACGCCAATGTGCAAGACGATCCTCCAGAAAGGGTTATATAACCTGCTACCTAGGTAACATCACTGTAGAAGAGAGATATGTGAGCAGCATTCTTATATGTTGCCTAGGTAATGGTTATATCCAACATTATCATTTTTCTGATTTCACCTAGCCTGCTAGTAGCCTCATTCCCAGGCCCAAAGAGGAGGAGGAGGCCTGGAAATTTGATTTATGCTCACTGTTAGCTTCCTTGCCTGGCTGATGATTGATGACCCAAACACACAATGACAACTTGACAAGAGACCATCTCTGGTCTAGTCTATCAAGCCAAACCATCTCTCACCCTCCAGAAAAGTGAGAGAAGGTCTAGCAGATGTTATTAGTATTCATTGTTCACAGCTCGTTTAATCTGCAACCATAAAACTGCAAAACTGCACCAGCTTATACAAGGTGTTGCTACTGTCTCAAAATTGAACAGTAAGATCTGATTGGTCAGGAATTCATGAATACTAATAACATCTTCTCTCACTTTTCTGGAGGGTGAGAGAGGGTTCTGGCTTGACAGACCATACATGTATCTGGTCCTAAAGTGAGTGATGCCGTTAATTGTTCATTGAATGACACAATTTGCCACACTTCCATGAGCCCACATGACTTTCTGCAGCTTACTGTCCTTCATGACATTATATTTTGATGCTTGTACAACTGGACCTGGTTTTTAGGTGTGTGATAAATCATCGTTTGCCTATGAACATCATTCTGATGGCAGCAGAAAGGCCTTGGAAATTGCCCACTCTTAATGTCTTGATGGGAAACAATGTACTTTGGACATTAGTAGTCATGAAGCACACCACACAAGGGGGCATCCCGTACATGCAGTGTGGTTGTGCACCTACTGAAGTGCTTGCAAACGGAACACATTTGTACCACTTCAATGAGCAACAACTGTTAAAGAGATCATTATAAAACAATAAAAACTACCACCCAAACATATACTCTAGAGCCTTGGAAAAAAAGCCAGTACTCTTCTGTGGAGTGTTGGGATTGGATGGAGCCACCTGCAGTAGAGAGAGAAGAGAGACACATTTTTTTTCAAGTTGCGCTGTGGGGTACTTGTAGAGTGTACAGTGGTCAGGCATGCAATGAAAGGCTTTCTTTCAGCTTCAAACACAGAGGCAAAGACAGGGAAAGAAGTGCTGCTTTTAGTTAACTAAAACTCCAAAATGCAGTTTAGTAAGGCATGTTTCATGTTCCAAAACTGAAGTCAATTCTGTTTTAATATTGCCAAAAATGATAGCTAAATTAAAAAAAAAGAGAGTTAACTAAAACTCAATTGCAATCTGCCTTTCAGAAGGGTCTGGGGATGAGACTATGAAAAGTTGACCCATTTTTCTTGTTATGATAGCACTTGCTGATGTTACATGGATGTTTACTCTCTCTCTCTTTTATCTGCAAAGACAAGACTTGGGGTTGCATCAAGTCCGAGGAACAGCAGACAGACTGTTCTTGTACAGAGACACATTTATGAGACTAGCTAGCATATAGGCCTGGGAACAAGGCTAGCTGGGTATATATGTACAATGTACATGTCTGGAGGAGGATGAGTGGCATTGGGCTTACCTGATTCTGGCTGCTAGAGGCCTGGTAGGCGGCGGTGAGTGGTCGAATGGTGGAAGGCCTTTTGCTGGGGGTGGATGGGGTGGTGGAGGAGGAGGAGAAATGGGAAATGCCAGTGACTTCATCAGAGGAGGACATGGTGTAACCTTCAATAATGGACTGCATGGTGCATGGGTGGGCGGGAGGAGAGAAAAAATAATCTATCTGTCAAGAAGAAGGAGAGACATACATACAGATGAACGGACAGAGGGCAGGCTAACAAATCACAGACAGATGCATGTACAGAGATTTAACTAGGTTGGCTCCTGTAATAAATGGAAAGAGGGATGTCTCTAACTTATGATCAGTTGTTGTGAGACAGAAATGACAGATATCAGCTGAACCAGAGCATGCATGAGAGAATTATCACCTCATTAACTTGGAAGAGACATTAAATCGAAGACAATACCATAGGGGAAGCTGCTAGTGAAAGAGGTCCTGCACATTCCTGCTGATAATACACACAAAGGAGTACTTCAACAAGATAAAAGACTAGATGTCCCAAATGAGTAGGCAGGTAGGGAGGAGCAATCCTCCCCAACCTTGGACTTCCAGTGACATAACTAGTACATGGCTATAAATATTGTTGGTGTTTCACAATTTCTTTGATTTTGCCGTGATGGATCTAGTTACAAAAGCACAACTTGGCAACTGAGAACCCCCTTCCATTTATGCAAATATAGAGGTGGATGGACAAATGAAGGTTTCCATCAATTGGATGGAAAAACACACAGACGGGTAGACAAACAGACATATAACACATGAGAAGATGACCAAACCTTGTCTATGCAGGGCTGTACACCAACCATGATACCATTTCCATACACCTTTCCATTCTTGCTGAGAGCCTGCAAGTGGTGATACAAAGTGAACCACATGTCTTGTGTTAGCCTTGTTCCCAGGCCTTCCCACCGTCCAGTTTTTTGATTGTTTGCAGTGTGCATAAATGGAGGTGGAATGCCTGGGTCCATTTCATCACACGAATGACTTCAACGTCTACCAAGGTACACAATGGGGGGAGGGGTTTCTGACTGAAAGAATGAGCTTGAGGATTTACTTGTAGTTTGCATCCAAGCGCTAAAGTTCTGATACAGAACATTCGTGAAGTAGAAAACTCAAGGATGAAGATGTGTGCGCGAAACAAGCTCTTTCAATTGGGAATCCTCTCTCTCATTCTAGGCATTGACACCATTCACGGGATAAAGAGAACCAGGCCATCTCCCTCCATTTTCGTACACTGCAAAAACCAGATGGTGGGAAGGCCTGGGAACGAAGCTAGTCTTGTATATCACATGCAACTGAGTGCAATGTAAGTACATGACGGTATGACCTTCTTTGCTTGCAGCCTGGACTGATAGAGTATGTGCATCCAGTTCCCACTCGAGGTGACCTATGTACAGAGCAACAACAAATTCACTGATCAGTCGGGTAAATTTGGATCGATCATATTGCCTCCTGTTCACCAACAAAAGGTTGCCACTACTTGTCGCTTGTAGAAGCATTTGTAACTGTTAAGATTTTTTTGATTTGCAAAAATTTTACTTGCTTGTTTGGTCATTCCCATCTGAAGCTCTTGAGTGCCTGGAAACTGTATTCCAGAGAGTACTTTACAAAGACGCAAAAAATCTCCTTCGAATATCAATGGGCTAAGGTAAAAGCAGGTTGGCTGGGCTATGGAGAAATGTGAAGCTAAGTTACATCTATATTGAGAAACCCTAAATAGTCATTCTTAGCCAAGTTATCCTGATTTACAATGGAAACCAAGCCCACTGTAAGTATCTGAGAATTGTTGCTCGGTTGATCTAGCCTCATGCCCAGGCACTTGGTGGGTACCAAGAGCATAGGGTACGAGGTAGTCTCGTCCCCAGACCCCCCTTCAATCCTCCAAGAGGAAAGGGGGGTCTGGTGAATATAGTACAACATTTTTGTACCTCCACGAATTTCGGCGGCACAATCTGATTGGCTGATTTGTCAATTATCTCACCTGTGCTAGGCTTCCTTACCACAAACCACTTAGCTTTACTCAACACAGACCTCCTTAGCACACTTCCAATTTACTGAAGCCCAGCAAGCAACTTCAAAGGCTTAGCTTTTAGCGGAATCCATAGCAATGGCTAGCCCACGGTCTGAGGATGTACTATATTCGCCAGACCCTCCTTTCCTCTTTGGAGGAGGGTCTGGGTACGAGACTAGGTACGAGGCTGATCATAAGACTAGAGGAACGATCCCTTGATCAGCTCCTCAACAGTATGTTGATCATTTTGATTCCAGACGTAAACGTTTCTACTAGCGACATGCAAGTGATTATTCCTTCACCAAGCAGTTTGGAACTGTGGAAGTGGGGGCAAATGAGATTATTGCCCACTAACCATGTGCTTCAGAATGGTTCCATATTGTGAGAACTGTTCAAGAATGTATGAGGAGGCGGCTGGAGGAAACCCAAATATTGTCACCCAACAATCGTGGTAGTCATCTTCACTTGTCAGATTCTCACTGAAAGGGAAAAGTCACATAGCTAATATATTATGATCCATGAGTAGTCTAACAACACAAGACCATGGGGGTGGTAAATCTGCCTTTCCAACAGGCAGTGGCTATGAAACACAAATCACTGTACAGCAGGATACACCACCATACTGTACAGCAGGATACACCACCATACTGTACAGCAGGATATACCACCATACTGTACAGCAGGATACACCACCATACTGTACAGCGGGGATACACCACCATACTGTACAGCGGGATACACCATCACACTGTACAGTGGGATACACCACCACACTGTACAGCAGGATACACCACCACACTGTACAGCAGGATACACCACCACACTGTACAGCAGGATACACCACCATACTGTACAGCAGGATACACCACCATACTGTACAGCAGGATACACCACCATACTGTACAGCAGGATACACCACCATACTGTACAGCAGGATACACCACCATACTGTACAGCAGGATACACCACCATACTGTACAGCAGGATACACCACCATACTGTACAGCAGGATACACCACCATACTGTACAGCGGGATACACCACCATACTGTACAGCGGGGATGCACCATCATACTGTACAGCAGGATACAACACCACCATACTGTACAGCGGGATACACCATCATACTGTACAGCAGGATACACCACCATACTGTACAGCAGGATACACCACCATACTGTATATAATAGTTACATTCCCCAGACGGAGCAGCATGAGCCCGAAGGGCGAATGCTGTTCTGTCTGGGGAATGTAACTAATTTGTTGGATGGTACCCCTAGCAACCCACTGCCACACCCATTATTGATTATTGCCAAAACCCGGCTACAAACTCATGGTGCTTGGAACTAACATATCTCTGGAAGTATATTTTGCTGATTCCTGGATATATGTTTCACTGAGAGGCTTTAGCTATGGCAAAAATGTACACATGGTGAACATTTCATACTATAATTATGGTAGCTGTTTTCACTGCATGTATAGGTGGCTAAACGCTAATCCAGTTGTAAAATGTACCAATGAGAAGAAGGGCTATGACCAAGTGCAAGTCATTTTGACACCGTCCTCCTACAAAGCACCATCCTTGCAGAGTGTTCCCAAGGTGGTAGATTACAAACTACATTCCCCTGGCCACTAGCATACCCTTGCATGTAGAAGGGGTCCATTTGGGCTGGGGAGGGGGGAGTACGTCGTGCCGCTCCCAAAGTGGAGATGTTCAAACTGCCAACAGTTCCTGTGGACAGAAGTACAGGTATGTGTCCAATGAGCTCTGTGTATTTTTTCTTCTCTCAGAGGAAGACGGTTGGTTTCCAGCCCCTTTTAGTGAAGGGAGAGGGAAGAGCTTAGTGAATAACTTAATTAGCACTACAGCATGCTTCCATGGCATTTCAGTCTTAGCAAAATCTGTCTTCAGGACTCTGACATGACTGGTCAACCACTGCCAAAACTCAAAACACATCTCTGATTGTCCAAACCACCACATCACCACTGACACTGTGAGCATGGATCCATGCTATGGAGTTACTCACCAAACCCTTCCCTCTCTTATTCACTTTGCCTCCTCCCCTGAAGGGCTAGTCTGGGAACCAAACTAGCGTTGGTTGGAACTAGCCTCGAACCCAGGCTTTCCGTTCCGGATTTTGCCTCCGATAATCTCCAAAGCTGTGAGACAAAATCCAGAATGGAAAGCCTGGGTTTGAGGCTAGGTTGGAACATCAGGTGACAGTGTCCAAACTGATAAAAGCATTATTTATCCACTCTCAAATCTGCATAGCATGCAGCTGTACCACATGAGCCAGCCATTTCTTAACCTTGTTCTTTGCAAGTGGGTGATAAAGCAATGCAGGCATCCACAGTGGGCATATGAAAGCACCCTTTGCTCTAGTCTCTTCCCCAGACCAAATTTCAACCAATGCGAGCTCTGCGCACCTGTCGGCCCTGTTGAAAAATGGGCCTTGACCAGGTCTGGGCACTTCCACTGGGAAACTGGGGCCAGTTGACAGTAATTGTAGTGTTAAGGTTACAATGAACAACCTGTGCGCACGCTTATTTATAATTATATTCATGATGTATACCGCATGTCCGAATACATTCCTACCGTTACTAACTTTGCGTCAATTTTAGCGAACTGCTTTTATTTTCTGTGGAAGATAACAGCTCTGCGGCCTTCCGTACTAAATTTTTGAGGTCGACTCGTCAAGTTTTGCTAAAAAACTTCTGGACAAACCGTCAAAAATGGCTTTGTTGGTCGTGGGTTACGAAGAATGCTACTCAAAATTTTATGTAGCGCCCACATTTCGAGTGCTGCTTGAAAATTGCCATCGACTCGACCTAGATACTTGTGTTAGGAGACTAGTAACCAAAAACGGTGAGTTTGAGGGCCGTCAGTAAGCAGACATTTGACGCAAAAGAGCTTATGTGAAGGCTTTGTTCTGGATGGTGTGGATTATAAGCTGCTAGAGCTGTTATGACCAAAATAGCATTATGTATAGCCTGGTCTTTGGTATCTCCATAGGCTTTTGAAGCGCTAAAATACCTGCAAGCACTCTAGAGTTATAACTCTGACATTCAAGCGCATTTATTGAATTCTGAGATAAGACAGGTTGTTCATCGTAACCTTAATGGCAGACTTATCACGTTATTAGTACAAGCCATGGCATCCACAAACTTGCAAGCTGGCCAACCGTTGTGAGCAATCTGATTAGTGCAACAAGATGTGGATACACGGTATTAATTAGGATCCAGTTTTTTCAAGTGAAAGTGTCCCATATACCCTATTTTTCTTGATGATGGAGCGGCAGGGCATGCCTCAAATTTGGTTTTGAGATGAGATTACCTTTGTTTTTGATGTCAGAGGCGTATGGCTTAGCAGAATAAAATCCTATCGCCACAAGTATTGTTTTCATCTGCAGTGTTGAGTAGAAGGGCACTCTAGCATGTTCTCTTTATATGAGCAGTTCAGGTGCTGAAAAATAAAGTTTCACTTGAGTGAAACTTGAGTTTTTCAAGACTCAGAAACCAGGAAGTGTCAGGGCTCAATGTGGGCAGCATAGGGTAGACTCTGAAGCTTATGAGCGCTACCAAGGACTTATCAAGCTGCCAAAGACTATAGTTCATAAGTAGATTCAAACGTTCACCTGGTGTAGAGTTGGCCCTGGGTCTGAGGGTGGTTGGTGTACCAGCGCCAACACTCCTGTGGGCCGTGTTTAGCACACCGCTGAAGTTTAGCTGCCTCCTTTCTGGTGAGGCTGTTTGGGAGAGGAGGGAGAGAGGGAGGGAGGGATTGAGGGAGGGAGGGAGGGAGGGAAGGAGGGAGGGAGTGAGGGAGAGAGGGAGGAAGGGAGGGAGGGAGAGAGGGAGGGAGGGAGGGAGGGAGGGAGAGAGGGAGGGAGGGAGGGAGGGAAGGAGGAGAGGGGAGGGAAGGGAGGGAGGGAGGGAGGGAGAGAGGGAAGGGAGAGAGGAAAGAGAGAGAGAGAAAGGAAGGAAGGAAGGGGGCTACGTTCAGAGATGATTCCTAACCCACCCACTCAGACACTACGCAGTCCTCCAAAATCCCATACCCCATATCCCATAGCAGAGAAGATTGCAATGCAAATGTATGGCTGGGACCACACTTGTCCACAGTGTGACAAAGTTGGAAAAATGTTTTCTTGGAGGATGCACTACAACTACAGGCTGGTGGTGTGCTATCATGCTCACCCGTAGTGAGGTGTGTTCTGGTACGATCTGGAGAGGCAGGTTGGTCATAGAGCCCCTGAACTGGAGGTCCACCTAATGACTTGCTCTCTGACTTCCCTGCACCCCCTCTCCCACCACCCACACCCATGTTGGAGCTGATGTGTGTGTGTGTGTGTGTGTGTGTGTGTGCATGTGGGTGCATGTGGGTGCATGTGTGTGCATTTGTGTGTGAGAGAGGGATGGGTGTGAGAAAGGAGAACAAGAATAAGCTTTGTGCCTTCTTTAGAGAGAAGCCTTGGGTATGGTGCAGATTGTACACACACAGCTAGGTGCATGGTGAACTGTAATGAGAGCACCCACTGGTTCAAAGATCCTCTGGTAGTGCTGGAGGTTCTCAAACCCTGGAGACCAGGAGTGAGCCCTGTGGACAACTGAGAGGGGGGACGCATACGAGAAGGCTGGGGAGAAAGGACATAGTATGCATCAATGAAGTATAACGTATCACAAGCTGTGTGCAGGAAAGATGTATTCACACTTACAGGGAACACAATTTTGGTCTAGCTGACCCGGGAACAAACAACAGGTCATGTGTGATGAAGGGCAGCTAGATTTAATTAACCCTGCCAGAACACATTTGTGGTATGTGAAAATAATAATTAGCTCACTGATTTAGGGGTAGGTGAACCCAGGAGAAACGGTGGGAGGTAGCCGCTAGTGTCCATCTGTCCGGGAGGGGAGGCTCCCAACTGACTGGGATAGAGTGAAGCCAGGTGGCCCTCGTGAGCATGTGTGAAGGAGGGAGCTATGGGAGAGGGTGGCAGGGGAAAATCAACTATGCAGTAATAAACAACTCTGTTAGTCATGTGAGGGAAGTGCAGCAGGGTTCTTTTTCATCTCAGTGACCCCTTCCCCCGCCTCTTTCTTGCTTGTGAATGGATATGGAGTAACTCTCAGGAAGTGGTCTTGTGTCAACCAGACCCCAACCCAAGACACTATAATTCAAGAAAGTACATGGTCACTCTGTCAGTTGCAAGTAGACTAGACACCTAAAGACACGCAGTTCTCCCGAACCCTTACTAGTCTAATTCCTAGGTACAGAGTTCTACCTTGATATCCATAGCTGGAAAACGCCATGACGTTCTAGCTCAAAAAGTGCTGACTCAGTCAATGTTCCGTAAATTAAATTGCAAAGCACGGGGTCGGGATTTCCCCCTTCAGCTTCATGCCCGCGTTTAAATACTGTGTTGGATGATGTCCCAGTCCTCTGTGAGCCCAACATCGAAGAACGCCCTCTTTGTGAGGTGGCGTCGGACAGTTTTTTCCTCCATGTTCATTGGCTGGAGCTTGTACATGTTCTGTCGGAGGTCTCTGCCGTCATCTATCCCTAGTCTCATTCAGCACAATGGATTCAGCGAGGAGGACGTTGGACTGATTGCAAGTAGCTTTGCTAGCTCTTATGGTGTCAGCAAATTCTTAGGTTCCTTGCTTTCAGACCATTTTAGCTCAAAAAGAATGTTCTCCCTTGGCCTTGTACTCAGTGGTATTGGCTGCATAGTGTTTCCTATTTATACAAAGAGCTTGTATGTGTGCAGCATG
Source organism: Agelas oroides (assembly GCA_949130485.1). Taxonomy (NCBI): domain Eukaryota; kingdom Metazoa; phylum Porifera; class Demospongiae; order Agelasida; family Agelasidae; genus Agelas; species Agelas oroides. The sequence goes on along the minus strand of OX422197.1, from coordinate 2,186,313 downwards.
GTGTGGTTCACTGTTGGTATCGTACAGGGGGCTGGATGGCCACCATGTGCCATCCTGCTAAGGAAATGGTATGCACCCTCACAGATGGGGACCTGGTGGAGTATTCTCACAAGTGCTGGCAACATTGCAGGTGCAATTTCTCCCATCTTTTTCACCGAGCTTACTGAGGTCATTAGTTGGTCTTGGAGCTACTTCATCATTGGAGCAAGCAGCTGTTTCGTTGGACTTGGTCTTCTTCTCTTGATCAAGGATTCTCCTTCAGAGCTAGGAGTCGAAACGTCATGGGGAAGTGAGAAGGAAAAGGAAGAACAGAAGAAAGAAAGCGGTTCACACTCACCACCCTGGTATACCGTGTTTCTTTTGAAGGACCTGTGGATAGTCAGTATCATGTATGCAATTCTGTACTTGGTCAAGAGTTCTATCGGTGACTGGGGCCAGCTGTACTTCATTCAGGTAGCCAAGAAACCTAAACTAGTGTCTGCAGCTTGTATCAGTATGATGCAGTTTGGAGGAATGGTGGGTAGCCTCTGCACAGGCTATGTTTCGGATCTCCTTCTCACCCCTGTAAGTATGTTCTTCAGATGTGTGTTTATTAAGTTGTAGTTGGTAGTGGGTAGGATTTATATTGTAGTACACAGCCGCGAATTGGATGGTTAGGGATCCCTTTGTTGTATCCTAAGGTTTTGCTCTTGGCTTTAGTAGCTAGACAGTCTGTTATCTTTGGTGTGAGTACTACTTTTGTCTTTCACTCTCCCCTCCCCTCCCCTCCCCTCCCCTCCCCTCCCCACTCCTCCTGTCCTGTCCTCCCTTCGTCTTTCCTTCTTCCCTCTTCCTCTCCTCCCTATCTCTTCCCTTCTATTTCCTCTCTCTTCTTCTCCTTCCTCCACTTGGTCTTTCTGTCTCTCTTTTCTTTCCAGCAAACAGAGCAGACCAAGTGCCCAAGGGCTCCCATGTTCTTTGGCTTGTCACTGCTCATGACTCTTGCCCTACACCTGTTTGCCTCTACTACTAATGAACAGACATCTGAAGTAAGTAACAGTACAGAAGAGGCCATGACAATATGTTTAGTTATCCCATTCCTTCCATGATCTCAACAACTGAAATATACCGTGGTAATGTTTGCTTTTTCCCATATAATTTTGCTGAAGGGTATGGGGGTTGTTTTCACGTTCACCATTTGTCAATTGTCTTTATTTACACATGCACACAGGTATGGCTAAGCATCCTTGTTTTTGTCATTGGCTTTCTGACAAATGGTTCAATTGTCATCATTGGTCTGATTGCAATGGAAGTTGCACCTAAGAAACTAGTTGGCAGTGCACATGGGCTAGCCTGCGCTGTAGCCCAAGGTAGGTTGCATTGTTGTGAGTACAATAAATATCCTTCTCAAACACCTCAAATTGAGACCTGAGAGTGTTTATTACCCTCTGATACACCCTCAGGATTCAAGGGTGGAGCCAGACAGTCATGTGTTTAATTAACACTTCCATCATGAATAGCAAGAGACACCTTTGCACCAAGCCATGAATATCTGGGTAGCCCTTCTAAACTTTGGGACTGGGCCTAGAATTGAGACTAGGGTGTTTCTATCAACCACCACATCCTACTCATACAAGACAAACATAGCTCCTTCAAAGAATTTCTATAGCTTCCTTTGGCCTAGCAATTACATTAAATGAAGCCTCTCATTTTGCAAGTTAGCGTGTAATGTTGCTGCTGTTCTTCATATTAAGTGCACATGTAGTTCTCCTGCTATACACCATTATCATGTTATGGCTGTATAAAATGGGCCTCCTGTAGTCATCAGGATTCCTTGCCTTAGGGCCAATACCAGTTATGGTACCAGGTAGCCACATTTCCAGATTACTCCTGTAACCATTTTTTTATCACTGGCAGTTCAGTTCAGTTCAGACAGTAGGGACAAGTGTTAGCAAACCCTTGTTTTGGAGTGATCTTTTTGTGCAGATGTCATGTGTACATGCAACGTGTGTGGTATATTTATGATTATGTAATGTCAGGTTTGTGTACATGTGCTGTGCATGTGTATATAAGACTGAGTGCTGTATGTCAGTAACTGATTCTGTCAGTGTAAGTACTCATGTCAGAATGATGTTTAGGAAAGGAATCCACGTGCAATACTAAAAGACTTCACAGCACAACACAATGCATGTCTACTGGTTAGCCTCAGCCCCAGGCTCTTTCTACTCATCAAAAGCAGAAAACCTGGGACCAAGGCTAAACTCAGGTGGACAGTACGTGCACGTAAATGACTTGCTCACACTCACCACATGATGTTATTTTATGGACTTGCAAAGTTTTTAACTTTTATATACCTGGTTTGTAGATATGTAGAACCTCCTGTTATAGATGATGTTTTCTAAGTACAAGGCTACAGGGACATTCTTAAGCATAGCGTTTGTATGTTACTGGACATTTATAGCTACCAGGTACATCACTAGGCATTTCTAGGTACATAATTACCAAGTACCTATGTTACTGGACATTTTTGGGTCCACAATTCTGGAATTACCTAGGTGAAATAACCTTTGGTGTAAGCGACCCCCACAGTTAGTCTGACCCTTAACTTGCAAGTCAACTCTGTGCATGGTGATCTTTTTGACTTGTATGATTGTGTGTAACCCCCTTGTGTCTCCAGTTGGTTCTTTCATGGCAGGCTGGCCGTTTGCCCACACTGTGGAGAGGTACAGTTGGACCAGTGCCTACTACCTCCTTGAGGTAGCTAGTGTGGTGATGGTGGGTCTTGCGTCTTACCTTCTGATATTGTTGCTCAGAGGACTTGCAGCTAACAGACAGAAACAGAAGCAGAATTGAACAAGTTGTACAGTCGACTCATGGATATTTTATTTATCTCAGTGTACAGTCATGTGGTTAAAAACCGTTTTAGTTTTCCATTCATTTTCAGTTGCAAATGGAACTTCAATTTCTATATGTAAAAGCCCGAGTATATGTAATGGGTGGTGCAAGAGCATAAGCGTATTGTTCACAAAATGTTTGTCAGTATAGGCCGTCTTGCATGCTCATGCATACTTTCAGCTATAGCTTTTGTGTAGAAAATGGAGAAATGATCTCTTCAGTGGAAACCTCCTTTGCAGGAGGCCAGGCATGTGCTTACATGTCAGAATCAGAATTAATCTTGCCCTCTTCCCCCTATGATCACCCACTCGTTTGAGGTTACCTTATCAGCACCAATATGAATGTGGTAATCAAAAACGACTGTGATCTAGGCCGGAAGGTCATCGGGGTTTGCCCCCAACACCCCCTGTATAATAATTATATAAACAGTCTACATGAAGTGCGTCAACAAATGGCATGGGCTTATCCTAGACATGTTTCCAGGCATTACGTAGCATTATAAACTGTGTGCATTAATTTCACAGTGCTTCCCTTGACTTTTAGCTCAACCCTAGCAATTTTTATTGAAGCCTAGGCTAACTGCTTCCCAATCACTTCAATTGGCCATGGACTGTACTTATGGGCATCCATTATATAACACTCGTCAAATATCTGTAATGGAATATAGCATAATGAAAGTTTATTTTGACAAAGTCACAGAACACGATTCAAGGAAAGTTAAATAGGTTCTATATATAAGATTATGCAAAACTTTATTATAGCAAATGCATGCCACAGAGTCTGAAACTGGCCTGGGAGAAGTCAGTGAAACAGTTTGTGCAGGCTTGTCCTATTTGTTAAGGTATGAAAAGCAGAGTTCCAAAAAGGTCTATGATATGCATGGTATAAACTATAGTAAAGAGTAGGTGGCAGCAGTTTATATATACAATGAGTGTGTCTAAAGCTACTCATCAGTTTGGTAGTCCAACACTACAAACTCGATCGTCTTGTTCAGTGGTCCCTCGAAGGCATTCTTGATGGTCATCACTGTGTCTCTGTGTTTGAGACCCTTCAGACTGGTGTCATTCACCTGGAGTATCTGCTGGCCAACCTTCATTCCGGTGCCAGTCTGTTGCACACAGCCACCAGGCTGGGGGAAAGATTGCAATTAACAGTTTACATTACATGTGTGCAAGTGTCCATATGTGCAACTAATGGAAATGCAACTTTTGACAAAAACTTGACTTCATCTTACATTCAGTTTTCATTGTGTGCACAGTGTAGAACAGAGTGATGTTCTCATTATAGGATTGAGATTATCCACACTAAAATAAGTATTAACCAGCTAGTTGCCTTAGTGGAGTGATATATCAGTTTGACTTACTGATATTTCTTGAATGATGACTGCCTTCTGTTTGGTGTTGGCCCCACCATCAATGGCAATCCCCAGCTTCTTGCAGACCTTGGTGACTGTGATAGTCAGGATTTCTCCATGAAGGTTGGTGTAGCCTGCAAAAGTTTTCCCCTCAGAGGTAGGGGCAGCAGATGGAGGTGGGCTGGCAGATAGAGGTGGACTGGCAGATGAAGGTGGACTGGGGTCAGTGTCTTCTGATGCTGCTCTGGTAGCTGTGGCTGCTTCTTTCTTGGAGTTTTCCAGAGCTAGCCTTTTTCTTTCCAACCTACGCTGGAGTTTCTCTTCAGCTTTTCGTCTCTCTTCTTCGATTAACTGTGACTTAGATTTTTCTGCAGACTTCTTTGCTGATGGTTCGTCATCTCCGAAGTTAACCTTGACATGCTGGACGTTGAAACCTGGCCTCCTTGCTTGTCCTTGTTGTTTCGCATATTGGGCCATTTGTGTTGGCTGCTGCTGCTGCTTCTTTTTCCGATCTTCTTCCCTCTTTCTTTTCTGCTCAAGCTCTCGCTGCTTTTGCTCTTCCTCTCTTCTGCGGAGGTTCTCTTCTCGCTTCTTCTCCTGTGACAAAAAGTAAGCATTGGTCCACAAGACTAATATAATTAGCTACAAGTGATCTTGTCAACAATATGCAGTCTAACTCACCAGCTCACGTCTCCTCTTCCTTTCTGCTTCTTGTCTCCTCTGTTCTTCCTCGGCAGCATCGTTCCTCACCTGTTCCCTCCTTTCCTCCTCTCGCTCTTCTTCCTTCCGCTGACGTCGTTGAATTTCAAGGTGCCGCTCCTCCTCTTCCTCTTCTTGTGTCAACTGATTGTGGTGTTGTTGACGCTCTTCCTCTTGCACTTGCTGACGCTGACGTTCTCTCTCTGTTTGCTGATGCTGACGTTCTCTCTCTGCTTGCTGACGCTGACGTTCTCTCTCTGCTTGCTGACGCTGACGTTCTCTCTCTGCTTTCTGTCGCCGACGTTCTTCTCTCTCTGCTTGCTGACGCTGACGTTCTTCTCTCTCTGCTTGCTGACGTCGATGCTGCTCTTGTTCCTGTTTTTGGGTTTGTTCACGTTGATTATGCTCAGCAGCCTCCTGTGTGAAATATAAAAATAGTAGCTGTGTGTTGGTACTAGTACATTTCATTATAGTGTGTGGTTTACAGTAGAAAGCCAGTTGTCAGAACATGTCGGTAATGAGGATAACTGAAAAGTTTCAACATGAAATTGCACTATTGAGAGATAAGATCTTAGTTGTATGATGAGGAAGAAGCAAAGTAATTACTCTTGTCAGTTTTGCTATGCATAAACATGGTGTCACAGTTATCAAGACATTCACCTGTCTCTTCCTCTGTATCTCCTGCTCTTGCTCCCTCCTCTCTTGCTCTAGCCACTCTTCTGCTGCCCTGCGTGCCTTGACCTCCTCTGCCAGTCTTGCCCGCTCCTCCGTCTCCCGTTGCAGTAACTCTTCATATTCTGCACGTGCTTTAGCCTCAGCTTCCCTGGTGTGTGTGTGTGTGTGTGTAAGTATGATGACATAACATAAGTCAGGCATTGTTATGGGTTCTTAAGTTGGCCACACATAAAAGCAAGTTCCCTTTATACATAATTACAGTACCTCCTGATCATCTCCTCAAGCTCAATCCTGGCCTGTTCTTCGGCCTCCAAACGAGCAACTTCAGCCTCCCTCTTTGCTCTTTCTTCTTCCTGTTTCCTCCTGAGCTCCTCTTCCTCTCGCTTTCTTCTCTCCTGCTTTTCCCTCTGTATCCTCTGTTCATACTCCTGCTTGTACCTCTGTTCTGCCTGACGATACATCTTCTCTTGAAGTTTACGTGCAGCTTGCTCTTCTGTAATTTGTTGCTTCTGGGCAGCCTGCTGCATGAGCATTTCCCTCTCCTGTTGCATCTGTGCCTCAAACTCTTTTCTCATGTGTTCCTCTGCCTCTTTCCAGATCTTCTCCTCCAGCTCTTGCTGTTTTTGCTCCTCCATTTCACGGATTTGCTGTTCCAGGGCCTCTTGCTGCACCTGCTCCAACCTCTGCTGCTCTTCTGATGCTTTCCTGGGGGAAAAACAAAAAAGGCTCACCTACAGCCAAGTGATTAGTCAATGTAATATTCTTATATTGTGGTAGAAAAGCACAAGTGGTTGGATTCACTGAACAGAGCTACAAGCGACTTGTCTATGTGTCATTCTTAGAGTTATGCGAACGGTTTTCAGAACACAAGTTCCATCTTTCAGCATCAACAAACTGTGTGAAGTCTCATTACCATCCTCACCACTCCCTTCCTCCTATTTACCTTGCCTGCTCCTCCAAAATTTCCCTTTCCTTCTTCTCTAACTGTCGCCTCAGTTCATCCTCAGCTTCATGGCGGATATGTTCTTCCATTTCCTCCCTTACTCGCTCTTCAACCTCCCTCAGCTGGCGTTCCATTGCTTCTCTCTCTTGCTGCAGCATCTGCTTGTGTTGCTGCCGCTCCTCCTCAAGACAACGTTGTTGCTCTTCTATTATCCTGTGTTCACAAAAAAATCAAGGTATTAGTTTAGCTGACAAAAATCATGCAAGATTAAGGTCAAAAGTGAAAATGAAAGGCCATGGGTGCTGGAGGATAACGCTTTAGGCCACAGACCTGGTTTCTTTTTCTTCGAATTCTTTGCGCAGTTTGTCCTCTGTTTCTGACCGCACCTTTCGTTCAATCACAGAAATACGAACACCCTGGCCAGGTCCAGCAGTCTCTACCCCACCTGGTCTCCTCTGCAAACAGAAAACAGCAAAAAGAGTGATTCAATCTAAGATGCAAAGGTAGTAGTATATTTCTGACTGTTGACCATGCATGTGATAAGTGACTGTGTTCAACTCAAACCATACCCTTGGGACCACTGTTCCGCTCTGGATGGAGCTAAGACTGGACTCATTCCACTGAGAATCCCAAGTCTCATCCCCCAATTGCTCCCTACAGGAGATCAAGGATGGAAGCTAGGTCAAAGGTGAACAATTGCACACTGCATTACATTACAATCAGAAAGTAATCTATAAGGAAAAACAGTAGAGCAGTAAATGCTGTTGGACCAAGCATCTGTATGAAGTTAGCTCGAAATTCATGCTTAGAACTGACATCTTCAATTGCAAGTTGGGAAAATTGCAGTGTTGATGCTGCCAACCCTGCACAACATTACCAACACTGACAATTGACAGAGTATATATATATAGTATGGTGGAGATTTTCTGATGATGTGTGTGGCTCCAAACAAGGCTATGTCTGTCCTGTCCATGTCTGTTTTTTCATGTCTGTCTGTCTGTCTGCCTGTCTGTCTATTCACCTTGCTCCTGATTGCATCCGTTTCCTCCTCTCCTTGAGGGTGTCAGCCAGGATGCTCTGGGGATCTGGGGTGTAGTGGTACTCTGGGGTACTTGTCGCAGGAGCGGGAGGGGGAGGAGCATGGAACACAGGAACACCAGCAACAGGCATTGTATGTGGAGGAGACTGATGGACAAAATTAATGAAGTTAATTATCACTGCTATTCAGTATATCTACAACACTGGAGTCATCATTATCCTGAAACCTGCTTCTTCAGCCTGGTAATTAGGCTATATATGTACTGGGCTAATATGAACCACTGCCTTTTAAAACTATACTAATATACATACCAGTTTCTGAGGGACGTGGTCCCTTCCTCCCTCCTCAGATCCCTCACCATCCTCTTCTTGGGTCAGAGTATGATCTTCAGACTGTAGGCAGTAAAAAGCAAATTACTTCCATGCAATTTTGAAAGAAACTGGAGCATAACTATCTACCAGTCTATCTCTTTGTCTGTCTTTCTGTCTGTCTGTCATCTGTCTGTCTGTCATCTGTCTGTTTGCCTATCTATCTATCTATCTATCTATCTATCTATCTATCCATCCATCCATCCATCCATCCATCCATCCATCCATCCATCCATCCATCCATCCATCCATCCATCCATCCATCCATCCATCCATCCATCTATCTATCTATCTATCTAACTATCTATCCATTGCAAGAACTTTTCTTGGGGGTACTGAAAGCTCATTCGTTAAAAATCACATAGGCAATGGCTGCCAAACATTAGCACAATCATACTTCTTTGCTGCTTGGTGGTAAATACCAAGGATCTAAGATATCTATATATCCCAGTAGGCTACTGTTGTCGACTATGTATGTTGATTATGTACACAGCTCACTTCAAACGAGAATTCAGCTGGGTTAGGTGGAGAGAACTGCATGGTGTCCATATCATGGATGTGGGCCTAAAGTGAAGATTGACTTGATTCACTCTACGATGTCATGACACAATAGCTCTATTAGACGACCTCCTAGTACATGGTATGTGTCATCTTGTACTACTTGTTAGACCGGTTTTGTATTACCTGTACTACTAGTAGTTCCATTTATGGCCAGTATTAATCAGAACTTACTGTAGTGTGCACAATGTTCCTTTGAGGTAGGCCTGTTAGTGAACCCTCAATGGAACCACCTGATTTCTTGGCAGCCTGCTTGAGAGGAGGGAGGGGAGGAGATTGTGTTTAGTGTGCTATAACTAGCCAATTACTAATGTAGCTCAACATGTAAAGGTCGTACTTCAGTTCTTGTAAACGAGTGGTGTAGGTTTCAATTTGTGGCTATCTTGTTGTGATGCAACGTTCACTGTACCTTCTTTGCAGCTATCTCCCTGTGTACAGTTAGTTCATTGAACTGCTGCAGGTCCCATGGCATAAGGATGGTGCGGACTTCAGACAGCAGTTGGAGCTGTTTTGTGATGGGTGTGTGTGTGTGTGTGTGTGTGTGTGTGTGTGTGTGTGTGTGTGTGTGTGTGTGTGTGTGTGTGTGTGTGTGTGTGTGTGTGTGTGTGTGTGTGTGTGTGTGTGTGATGTGAGCAGTGACAAGTTATAGTAATGACTAATATGGGTTAGTTGCCATATTTAGACTGATCTTAACCTCCCTCATTTCTGATGACATCATTGTAACTAGTGGGACATCAATAGTAACACATTTGCTGTTTCTGAAACAACAAACAGTCACATTTCAGTGCTTCCAAAGTGCAGCCTCTCTCTTGGGGGAAAGGGGGGGGGGGGGGGAGATGAAGGGGGCTCAAACATCCCCTACCATCTCCACTCTGACATCTATAAAGTAGGCAGGTAAGACACAGTACTAGCACCCCCGCCCCCCATTCTGCTATCTATGCAGTTAGTTCAAGTGCCCGTTCCTCCCCCCCACTTCTTGTGTAATTATTATGTAGTAGGTAGGGGTGAGACACAGCCTTGGTTAGCCTCATTCCCAGGCCTCGTCCAGTTTCTTGTTGTTTGCAATACGGAAAACTGTAAGTTCTGAAAAGCTGAGTAGGGCCTGGAAATGAGGCTAGTGATGGTTGCTTTTCACCTTCTCTGGTGTGTTGAGCAGGTCCAGCAGTGGGGTCACCAGGTCCTGGACAGGCAGTCGGTGTGACTGGTACTGGTTGATGTAATAGTTGAAGGTGGAGAGCTCCTGGGCCGAGAGTACAGAGCGGGCAACCTCATTCATCATCCCTTTGCCTGGGATAGACCTGTCCTGCTTCTTCAGCATCACCTGTGTGCCCATACCCTGTGTGAAGACCTTGGTTTGAGAAGGAGGGGGAAGCGGGGGGGAGTAGAAAAGCAGGAGAAATGAATGAGGAAAAAGAGTGAGTGGAAAGGGAAGGAGTGTGGAGAAAAAAGGGATAAATCTCATAAAATATGGTGCTACATATTCCTTTTATGAGTACACAGCTGTATTCTGAATAAAGTGATTTAATTCAGCAAGCTGGGGGATTAGCTCAAATGGTAGAGCGCTCGCTTAGCATGCGAGAGGTACCGGGATCGATACCCGGATCCTCCACTCTTTTTTTTTTTTTTCAATCTGGTATCTTTCATTCTCCATCTCGTTTGCAGCTTACATGTTCCTAGTTGTTTACAATTTTACAACTATGAATAATTATATGTAAGTACCAGCACACTAATGAATATACTCACTGGTGAAGGTGGGACTTCCTGGGTCTGGTTCCTGTATGTGTGTGAAATGAGCAAACATAACAAGGAGCAAATCGCCTTGGCTTTCTGTGCTGATATTAGCCATTTGAGTTAACATCTGGCTTTAACAACCTCTTGGACAACAAGCTCTGGAGAGCAACCACACACACACATACACACGCTCGCACACGCACACGCACACGCACACACCTTCTGGGTGTTGATGATGGGCTGGTGTGCCAGTGTGTCTGACCATAAGTGGTGATACGAGAGTGAGGTAGTTTCCCCACATCTTTCAGTTTCATCACCATGCACGGCTGGGCTCTGTATGGAGAACAACAAGTCACTATATACTACTGTCAAGGAATCATGCATAATATCCAGTAGTATAACTTAGTACTATTACTTGTACACCTATTGCTACACTGTTCTGTACATATTTAGGATTGTTGACAAAACTTTTGTTTGCAATCACATTTGAAGGAGGCACTCTTTAAAACTCATTAAGCGTAAGAGAGCCTGGGAATGAGGATATTGGGATAATATCACTGGAAGAACACAAAATATATTGTGAGAAAGATCGCAGATTAAGTGTAATTACGTACCAGATACAACAACAGCATAACGGTCATACATCATCAAGCACACCCAAAATCAAAGTCAGTGTACTGCTATTGCAATGCGACTGTTTATCTCACCATCAGCAATAATGTGCCCTCGCACACAGTTCTAGATACCTGAGAGCATTAGCAGCATCACTGTGCACTATGCTGAAGAAGCTGATCCCATTCACTTCAAGTATTTGGTCTCCAATCTGCAAGTGAACAAAATTCATTCTCCAATTCCCATTTTGGTTGCTTGCAGTATTATTGTCCTGCAAGCAAATGAAAATTGTACACTATGCCAAATGAGGCCATTTGTCAGCTGTACCTTGATCCCGTATGCTTCTGCAACAGAGCCCTCCTCCACAGCAGAGATGTAGATACCTAGTCCATGTTCTGCACCTCCCCTGATCGAGATGCCAAGTTCCTGCCCAGCATCCACCATCACTGTCACCTAAGCAACATACATGTACTCTGAACACTACGAGCTACTATTCAGTGAGTTCTGAAGTTCAGTAAGTACATACAGTGGTATGGTTTGTGAGCTCATAACTTTCAGGAAGCATATATATATATATACATAAATATTGTACATTAGTAGCTACGTATATATATCTTTAGTGAGCAACAGCAAGTATGCATTGGTGGCTGATATTACAACAATAGGCGTTCATGCAACTATTGTTTCCAGTCTTGCTGCACTTGTTCAACTAGCTATCCAGAGATGTCCCATGCTGATATGATGCCAAGCACATAAACTTCTGCATCAGCAACATACCTTTCTTTCATCAGCCTCGCTCAGCACTCTGTTGGAATCTCCCCTGCTCTTTTGCTCAAAGGGGTCTGGAGGCGGAGTAGTTGGCCTTCCCTCAGCATCCACCCAGCGGTACACCTTGTGAGCTGTGTGAGAGCTGGGAATTCGGCCACGTGAGAGCACCCACAGGCGTAGCTTTTTTGAGCTCTTCATGAGCTGTTGTCGGGATGGAAAAATCGCAATAGTTAACTCACAAAGTGACTGGTTTCCTTAAGTTGTGTACACAGTGTACTCACTAAGTAATGCAGTCAACTCACCTGCACTGCTTCATAATGGCTGATGTTTTCAAAATTGGTGTCACTGGCTTTCAGAATTTGGTCTCCAACTTGAAGCCCGTTCTTCTGTGCACTTGAACCAGGATCAACCCAAGAGATGAAGATACCTATCCCATGCTCTGATCCTCCACGAATGTTAAATCCCCAGTCCCCACTCGGATCCCTCTTGACCTCAATCTTGCGAACTCCCTCGCTCGCTTTCGACTTCTCCCTGGCCTCATCCGCTTCCTTTCGTTTCCTCTTCAGCGACATCGCCAGTCCGTGCACTTGCACAAGCTGGTTGAATTTGCTAATATCACTAGGTTTCACGTACGCGTCTCGGATTGGGATGAGTAGCTGCCGCTTTTGGTTCGTGTTTAGCACTAGACTCAAGCACTCGACGAAGGCCTCGACGTTATGGCGACGATGGTAGTCCGCCAACCCCCGGTCAAATATGGCACACTCCCGTTCTGTTAGTAACCTGTGGACGCGCTCGCTCAGGTAGCCGAGTTGTAGAGCAAATGGATCGTACTGAGGTGGCGGAGAAAAGCCTCGCTGTACAGCGGGTCTTCGGCTAAGGGAAGTCATCGTGTTTACGAGTCCTAGTAGGTGGGCGTGTCTCTCGTGAGGCGGTTGGAATACTGATTTACACACACTAGTTTCAAAATTCTGCACTCTTCTTCTTGATACCTTTATCTGGATCGATGCTGGACCTTCTTCTGTTCTCTACTTGCCATTCACAAACTCCTTTTTGTGGGTGGGGCAGCCATGTTCTGAACCAGAAATGCAAAAAAGTGGGCGTAGCTCGTCGCCTAGGGCACGGGCGCGCGCCGACACGGTACATGCACATGACATCATAGCTACTTATTGCACAACGCTCAGGCGCCATTTCAGCTATCTTCGGCTTCAATGCTTGCCAGGCTCAGTTCAAGACACCTCCAGTTCAAGACATCTCCAGTAATCTAAGATGGAAGGAGGAGGATCCAAGTCACCACCAGAAAGAAATATCTCAGCTATAGATCTACAACCACAGCAAATGGAAAAGAAGAAAGTCAAAAATACCATCTTCCACGTGTACACAGCTGCAACATCATCAAAAGGAGTACAGTTGGCTGAAGAAGGGAAGGATGGTGATGAAGAGCAGTATTTCGAAGTATTGGATGAATTTGATTGTCCTGATTATGATGATCTTTGTCATGCAAATATGAAGAACAGTTGCAGCTTCAGCAGATCTGTGGCTAAGAACAAGACACAAATTGGTAGCCATCGGAGTATGAAGGCTGCTGTTCAGAGAAGAGCAGTAAAAATGGCAGGGAATGTGCTTGAAAATAGAAAGGCTCATAAAGAAAATGTTGATACAAGACTCAGAAAAAGAGGAATTCAAAGATGGGGTCTTGCACTGTATGCAAGGAGAGCAGATACAGCTACTTTCAGGCACAGAAAGAATAAAAGCCATGTAACAAGAACTCCGTCTTCACCAGCACACAATAATCAAGACCACCCTGCTGTCTTGAAGTATGAACTACGCAGTGATAATATTCCAAAGGAGGCTGGCTGTTTCATGGCTGATATTATTAATCTCCAACACCGAGATCTTGGACCAGAAGATTATGAACTACTCTTGCAGTTAGATGAAGCAGTTGCACCCAAAACTGTCTCCAGAATGCTACTTGACTCAATTGGTATTGTAACAGTGGATGTAGTTGGTATACTTGGAGAGGTGTGTACAATTTGTATGGAGCTGTACCAAACATCACAGAACATCAAGACACTCCCTTGTAAACACACATTTCATGCTGACTGTATTGATCTGTGGCTCTCAACAGCTTCACAAACCTGCCCCCTGGATGGGCTTGTACTTGAAATGTGATGCATTATGTGAGTGTATTTATATGTGACAATCATAAATGTTTGTGTGTCATCATAATCAATTGCCATTCCTAATCTCTAGCTCTCCACATGAAAAGGAAACCTAGCGAACAAAAAATCAGAAGAAAGACAGCATTTCTGTTAAACTGCATGGTTCCAAAGGCTTCAGACATAAGACACGAAAGCAGTGCACATTACAACACACAGTGATGCATGATTCTTGTAAGTAACAGTGTGGAAGTACCTGTAGGCTGCATGTAGCTACTGATAACAATCCTATCAACTGTGGCATTAGTTATCCTAAAGAGCAATATTAGCTATGTGTTTCCTCCCCTAATGAGCCAATAGAGCCATTGCCAAAACCCCTTGATAGTTGACCACAGTCCTCCCTTTGACTTGATCACATCCTGAAGTTCCTGTGAGTTCTGTATGAATTTCTCAGCTATGGTCTCTTTGAGGGTTTGCTGCCAGCCCTTGGCCTTTCCTTCATCCAGGTTTAGAAGACATACCTTCTTCATCTGAATATGATGAGATAAAATTAACAGTTACACGTAAGAATAATTGTGGTTGTGGTAATATAAAGTGCAAAAGTCCCACAGTTTCTTTATCCTCCATAGTCTCGTGCCCAGACCCCACCCAGAAGGAGAGGGTCTGGTGAAGTTCGGCTGATTCCTCAGGCTTCATTAATGTTGATTGCTTTCAGTGGAGAATTAATTTTCTAACCGCCAATCGATTACATGTAGAAAACACAATCTATAGTTGCTGACACTGGAACTACTTACTTGGCTACTTCACTAGGGTAGGGTCGACTTCAATTGTAACTGTGTGCTTTGTGTTTAAGTTTCAAATTAAGGGGGATGCGCGAACGCAGTCCCCCACTACCAAAAATTGCGCACCCGAGTCTCCCACGTTTGAGGAGATCGCAAGCTTCAACTCAGCAAAGTGCAATGCCTGAGTCTCCACCTGGAGGAACCGCCTGATTGATCACGGTATCCTCTGTGCCAGGTAAGTTAACTTCTAACTCTACTGCTCTGCTTTTATACCCACAGAGTGTACGAAACACTTGTGGGTTTTGGCTTAATCAAGTGGCATATGTTACAATATAAAGTATTCATAGAGTTACATAAGACCACAACATATTTTGGGAGTGTTGGAATACAGGAACATATTAATCATTGTGTAGCCATTGCTTCTAAATTGCATGATCTTAGTGACAAAACCGTTGGAACAGCACGCAATGTGATTGCATAATTCGGTCACACAGAGGACCACATAAGAGCAGTCAAAATTGGGAGAGTGAGGCATGTACACTAAACTGAGTGGTTACTGGGACAATACGGTACATGAAACGGATTCATAGCCTAACTGATACAAGTACTGCAACTCACATACTGACGAAGAGCAAAGACCGTGTCGTACTTGTCAGCTGAGAGAAGAATGAGCTTCTTGGCAGTGTTCAATGGAACTTCTACCTGTTAATGCAAAGGACAGTAGGTGAACAGAAATTGTTACAAAACCATGAAACAGTCTGTTTCACTGCATGTTGGATAAGTCTAACTCATCCAGTCACCTCATTTAGCAAAGTACGTCATGCTACAGTGTTTAGATTACATATTACTTACTTCCTTAATGTACGCCTGATAGTTTTCTTCTTGTCTTTGCTGACTTATTTCTTCCAACTGTGCCTATGACAACACAAGAGGCTTAAGTTATATCATCTTTGCTGCACAGAGATCAAGAGAAGCACTTGTGGCTGGGAGCCAGCTGTGCTCCCTTATTCTCAGACCTGCAATACGCCTTCTGAAGTTGCACCTCTTACATTACCACAACTTCCCCTTTCTATTGCTAGTTTGATGATATCTTCTCATGTGACAACTGTGATCCATCGACCAGTACAGTAGATGCTGTTACTGTTGTAGCTGTCTTCCTGTACATGCAGTTGGCTTTACTGTAATACTGATGTTAGCCACAGTGCTGCTGCTAAACTGTCAAAGTTAGTAGTGGCTGAGGCTATCAAAGTTACGAAACTGGAATCCTGGGCCTTCAAAAACAGTGGTGCAGTATAACAACAAACATATACATGTGCATAGTTCAGAACCAATCAACTTACAGCTAAATTTTCTTTCACTTCAGAGAATGTTGATGTATCCTCAAATGCACTCTAAAAAGAAGAATGTAGTTAACATTTCTACAGAGAACACAACATACGTCGCAGAGTGATTTTCCATTATGGAATGTGTGCAACATTCATTCACAAAGAACAAACAACTTGGTATGTGTTCTGTGTATGTTGTCCTTAAGTATCATCTACCTGGGTTTGAGCATACGTCTTGAAGGCTGTTTCCTTCTCAGCTTGTAGCCTATGGAACATAATGCAAGTTAAAAACTAATGTAGTATATGCACAGAAATGGTGGCTTCTCAATTGGTTCATGCACGTGTGTTCTTTGCTACCAGCCTTTTGTCCTGATGACATCTGACACTAATGCTAGTAACAGAGAACCCACCTTCTGTTTATGTGCACACTTAGTACAGAGACAAACCGTGCTTCCAGCTCTGTATCATTCAGAGGAAGAATCAACTTTGTTGGACCAGTGTTATGCCTGAAGTTTCCAGCAAGCTCCACAGCCTATGAGTTATACAATTATCCAAATATCATGACCGTCGCTAAAGTACAGTATACTTGGAATTATATTGATCTCACTTGAGACTGGCAAGATGTCTTGATAAGCTGGAGGTTGTCTCTTCGGCAGACTTCTGTCTCCTCTTGCAACCGTGTCTACAGAGCAAGTATTCAGCTTCACTCATTACAATCAATATCCATTTTCACTCTCATGGAACTATAGCCTTGTACCTTGAGTAGTCCCAGGAAGGGCTGATAGAGTGTTTCATCGTGTGCTAGTTCACTTTCCATGTCAAACACCTACAATAAGCACATTGATTATTGGAGGCAACATTTGCAGCACCATCTCTACCACTGACAGGTTGATACACTGCTACAGCTTACTTTCCTGGCCTCATAGTGTGCGGCTTCTACAACTTTCTTGAAGGCATCTGTAGTTCGTGGAATTCTGTTCTGGTTTTTGGATGCTTCTCGAAACTTTGCTGGAAAGGAAGAATACAGCAAGTTATGTAGCTTGTCAGTCATTGCATGCAGGTATACCCCATTTTTGAGTTTCTGTAATAATGATACAGGGAACTGGAAGAACAGCTCTTCCAATTCCATGCATCAACAAGTGCTCAAGAGAGAATAGGATAGGTCTTGCAAATGAGTTCATTTAGCCCATGAGCATAGCTGGTCTCCCTGCATGGGAGTCGTGCAAGAAGCTAGAAAGTGCCATTCTCAGTCCCGAAAGCAGTTACATAAAACAGAATATTTCAGTGAATCTCTAAACACAAACACTCACCCACAGCCTGATCTATAGCTGCTTGAAGTAATGCCTCCATGGCTTCATTGTTTTTCAGTGTAACTGCGTTACAGATGTAGCCTAGTCCAGTCTAAGAAGAGAATACAAAACAGTAAAGTTACTATTGTACAGAAAATAAGAAATTCCTGCATACTTTATTATTATAGGAGTCCATCATGCACGTTTGGAACTGTTTCTACATGATGATACCATCTCTTCAGGTCTCTTGGTGATATATACTTTGATATGAATCATATACTTTCATACCTTCAACTGTTCTAAGTGTCTTTGAAAGGCTGGGTTGTCATTGAGGTGGCCAACATCATCCCTTCACAGAGAAAAAGGAATCAGCTACGTAACTGCAACTGGGTCAGTATTTGGTGTATGCTTGACATTGCTTGTGTCAGTTCAATCTTATTGTGTCATACCAAGGCTATAGTCACAGCTGTGACTATGCTTCTTGATCCTGCATACTACAGAATGGTTAGGCAATCTCTGTGTACAATTATGACCTCAGATCGAAGGGCAAAAAGTTAGCGTCATTTCCCACCCTTCCTGTTGTTTGCAGCATGCATGGCTGTGTTTTCCTGTGGGTGGGGTTGGGAATGAGGCTAGCAAAATCTCTGTGCAGCCAACGATCAAAACCTTGAATTTGGCACACAGGAAAATGTCAAAGAAACAATCATGACCATGGTCGCAGTTGTAACTGTATGCAGAATCTATAAAAGTGACTTCCTTCTTCTTGCATTCCCAAGCAACATAACTCACTTGTAGGCCTGCACATTACGTTTCTTGACAGATTCCTGGGATCTCTGCAGCTCTTCAGTCTTCATGGGGAACACCAGCTCCTGTAACTCCTCCTCTGCTTTGATCTGTGGAAGTATGATGAGAGGAAATCAAGACTATATACATAAAGATCCTTCACTAGATCATTCCTGCTGCCTTTAAACAGCTAGATAAATCTGGGCCCTAAAGAGTTAAACAGCTATCCTCTCCAGGGTTCTATGTATCAGTAGTCATGTAACATTGACTCAGAAGTAACACTGCCTATCATGCAGTGCTGAATAAACACTGGAAATGATACCAAACTGGTAGCCATTGGCATTGCAGGAGGATTTTCATGTCTCATTTCTGAACCACTATAGAAGGGCTAGGAGTACAGCCAAGAGTGGTAGGTACCACACACAATGGTTCACACGTACAGTACTTAAACTACACATAATGAATCACGATTCACACATACTCTTCACAGCATGGGTGAACCATGATGTACTAAACTTGCAGGGTACATGTAGCACTTGATACTATAAGAAAGATGATAATATTTAACCTCTATCCTCCTTTGTATTTCACTGCATTTCAGTTTGATTTTCTTGCTGTTCAAGTCCCTCAGTTTCTCAAATTTCTCCATGACACTCTTAGCCAACCCTTCCAGTGCATCAGCAGTTGCAGCTTCCAGTCTGTGAAGAACAAATAACTAGTGGACAAAACCATGCAGATGTTTGCGATGTTTGCTCTTCAAATGGAAATAACTCATCTATTGTAAGAGGTACACCAAGAGGGCAATATGAATAAAATGATTGCAATAGTTAGGTGACATCAAGCTCAACTTATGTACACATACAGAATTAAGCTCTGCCCTAGGTTTACAAACGCACACCTAATAGCTAGCCTTGTTCCCAGGCCTAGCCCGTTATTTGTTCTTCGGTTTGCGTTCAATATAATACACGGAGGCGGAAGAGCGCGAAAAACGGGGAAGGCCTGGAAACACCTGTCACGTGAATGACGTCTAGTGGACACGAGGTGGACATAGGGGGGGAGGGGTCCACATTCAAATAACGTACTAGACTTCATCATCGAGTGCTCCAACGATAGCCTGGACCCCAGACGTTCACGAGATCGACAGTATTTGACTTCACTGGTAAGAAACTCACTCTAGGGTTTATTGCACACGAATATCTTGTCAGTTCCCACTGGAGAACTGTAACCTAACTAGAATGCCTCCAGCCTAGATCCACCTTTGTATAGGTTATGTTGGTTCACAATGTCTATTAACATGGTATAGTTCATATGTTTTGTAGTAAAGCTATCAAACATACCCAAACAGTAGTTGTTTCAGCAGGGTCCTAGCATTCTCTAGCGCTGACTCATGCCAAAGCTGCAGAGGAATTTATTCTGACCAAATACATGAGACAAGCTTACTTGTGAATTGATTGCAAACCTGTAGTTCTGTCTCATTAATGGCTCCTAGAGAGGATGATAGAAGATCCAAGATTCCAAACACGATACATTGTACAGTTTTATTCCAAGTTTACAAGATGTGTGTGTATGTTAGGGGAGGGAGAATGCTGGAAGGTTTTATCACTATAAAGATAGACACAGATGCAGGCATGGGTAACCTAAAGTCAACAGTAGTATCGGCATGGATCATGCCTTTCTGCTAGCTTGCTGATATCAGAAGTGTTTCTAATACCTACCATAATTGTAGTGCCTCTGGATAACGTTCATGTCTGACTCATAGAAAACAACACAGTCATCCAGAGCATTGGCTTTAAGCTGGTCAATGAAGACCTCCCAACGCCCTGGAATCTGTGAGAAGCAATATGTAGTGCATCCATAACATACATCCATTACGCAAATTGCATACTGCAAACAGATGAATGTAGCACTAATCTATCTATAGAGATACCAAAATGATTTTAGCTTGCAAGATAGGCAGTACTACTCACTTCTGCCAGTGACCCTTCATTGGCAGCTGTCACCAGTATCTCCAAGAGAGTTGCCAGCTCGGGACCAGTTATGGGTCTTCCTGTTAGAGGAATAGCAACATTAGTCAAGGAGCTAAAGTGGTAAAATTGAGTTATGCAGTTAGGTGTGTCTTCAAGTCATTGATACATGATCTACTATCTCTCGATGTGTGTATAATTACTATTAATCACCCTTGTAACTAACGGCAACAATGCAGATTATGTGATACTTTCCCATCTCCTTTCATTACCATTCTTCTCCTTGGGTACCAAGCCCTGTTTGATGCCAGCTATGAGTTGATCTCTCTCCTCCTTGTATTCAGGAGTCAGCTGTTCATCTGCAGCCTATATTCATGCAACATTAGGGAGAGCTGGTAAAATCAGCAGTGCATATACATACGAGCTTGCAAACTGCTCCAAAGTTACCTTATACTATTAACTCTAGTAGAAGAGGTATAAGCTTGTGAACGATCATCAGTTTTTCAATGCATCAAGCTTTAAACGTTTCAGTCCTGATAGACCTTCTTCAGGTAAATACAATTCTCTAATACACAACAAGACTAGCAACGTTGCACTCAAGGAATATAAAAGAAATTGAATGAAAGACAATCAATTTTGATTGCTACTGTCTGAAGACGGTTCTTCAGGACTAAAATGTGCACGAATTTTGATATGGCTCAAATAACCAGTTGTTTGGGATTCAGTAGTATTACATGTTATGCACTTGTCAATGTCACAACAACATCCAGAGGTAATCTATTGTTGCATGGTCCTGCATGCAAATGACAATACCATAATCTAATGTGTTTATTTCATACCCTTGACAGATCTTGCAGCAGATGCTTCTTGGTCGCAGGCAGAAACAGTGTATGACAGTCCACTGATTCAAATATCCCTACAGTGAAAAGCAATGGTCTCTTGATGATGTTATAGACACATCAGTCAACCTAGAGCTAGCAGTTGTGATATACCAACCATCACCCTCCTAGCATGCATGCTGGAGGGAAGAGGTTGACCAAAGGCTAGTCTCATTTCCAGGCCTTTGTTCAGTTTTCATGCTGCAAGTAGCGGAAGCTGGGCGAGGGCTGACAGTGCATGTGTGGTAGTCTCAAAATCCTACAGTGAAGATAACTTACAACTAAACTACATTAGTCAACCTAGAGCTGGCAGTCGTGACATACCAACCATCAGCTTCCTAGCATGCTGGAGAGAAGAACTTAACCACAGCTGCAAAGCTGATTAATCTGGCGGATCCATACCCATTAAATTGATGTCATAGTCTCCTGCCTCCCTGCTGCTAGTCTCCATGATCCTGTGCAGCCACTCTCGAGGAGACTCCTCATCCTCTGTCGTTTGGACAAAGTCCTGAACCACCTGGTCATGTAGAGTAGGCCTCAGTGACAAGCTACAACACCATCTTTTATGGTTTACAAGTTCAACCATGGAATAAACCAACATCTCATTACAACCTATTATGCCAAGCAAAGTGTCTATGTGATCCGAAAACCCAAGGGGTTGGGTTGTAGCATTCGGAGCATAATGAAGGTGTTACTAAGAGCCTAAGGTTTTCTAAATTACCCTGTTGGCAAGGCGTCTGATTTAATTAAAGTTGCACAATAAACACACTAAAATTAATCCAGCCAGCTATTTTAATGCAACAGGGTACACAGACTTTATGTCGACGTAAAAACTCTGACCAATGGGATTACAAAGATTCCCAGCAGTACTCCTGTAATCTCAGCACCTTGCTGCACTGACTATGGCTATAACATCTTCATTTGGTGAACACAATTTGAGATAAAGGCTAATTCTGCTGGCATTAAGGAGCAATTAAAAGATAGCTAGCCTGAACACGGAGGGGTTAAGTAGGAAAGGATTCTACTATGATGTGTTAACAACAGTTTCTATTTCTCTCAACTAATGGGCAACTGAAGGTAGCTAGCTAGACCAGCTATAGCAACTCGTATAACACATTTTTCTGTTCTATCTGGTGAAGGACTGGAATCTGCTTCTAAGATGCTGATACAGTCTGGCTAGGACTCCAGCAATAAGCTGAAGTGGAAAAGGCCCTATAAACAAAACTAAACAGGTTAAACTAGGAATGGATTTCACTGTGTTTGAATTTCAAATTAAGGGGGATGCGCGAACGCAGTCCCCCACTACCAAAAATTGCGCACCCGAGTCTCCCACGTTTGGGGAGATCGCAGGCTTCAACTCAGCAAAGTGCAATGCCTGTGTCTCCACCTGGAGGAACCGCCTGATTGATCATGGTATCCCCTGTGCCAGGTAAGTTAACTTCTAACTCTACTGCTCTGCTTTTATACCCACAGAGTGTACAAAACACTTGTGGGTTTTGGATTAATTAATTACTCGTCACAGCGTTCATAGTGACAGGAGTGTGAGTATTCATAGGACAATGTGCTAATTGACAAACGGCCTATCACTAGGTTCTGGAGCAGAGGAGGATGGAACATATCGCGATCTTCCATGTGGTTGTATGTATAGGCATAACGATTGTCAAAACTGGACAAAATATGGACAGAAAAAGTTCTCACCTATAAATTTCTTAACAAGTGAAAAGCTATTTAGCCCTTTAAATTGTATTTTCTAGAGGTCTTGTTTAGACTGGTCACACCTTTTTTCACCTGTAATTCCACTTCTGCTATGAGTTAGCCCTGGAAACTTGAGCCACAGCTTCTTCCACATGTCTTTTACAAGTTCAAGACCTTAACCACACCCACTCATTAGCAATCGTTCAATAGTCAGGGCCCTCCGACCAGAGAGCGCTCCTCCGGACTGAAAGCTGCCTCAAATGTCAGAAATGGAGCCCTACAAGGTGAAAGGAGTGTTTTTTGGGCCCGTTTGTGCAAGAAAGCAGAGGAATGGCCCACCTGGCATTGACCAGGGCTTTTCTACAGCCAGCTGCTACAGCCAACTGCAACAGCCGCCATGCACTGTCACCCAGAGGGGTGCACCCACCCACCTCCCCTCGTCCCACCCTTTCTGCTAGTGCAGAACCTATCTTCAAAACGGATTGCGCCAACTGATAACATGCGGCTGAATTTCGATGACACCTATAGTCGTCATTCGTAGTTAAAGGGTTAAGACCCGTATATAACAGTCCACCTTTAGTAAAAACAGCAAAAGTGTACTCTCAGATCATGACGGAGCTCCCCATACTCCAAGGGTCCAAGAGTACCATAAGATTTTCTGAACAACAAACACTAGTCTCATTCCCAAACTTTTCATATGTTGCCCTGTACCAACCTGCAAAAAAATGTTGGTCTGGGAATGTGACTATAACTGCATGCATGATAATGGTCATGTGACCATTGCTTTGTTCCATACTTCTCTGGTTCTGGAGTGTAATTGGACATAAACAGCTTACCCACATGAGAGGTGGAAACTTCAGTAGGTCGTGGTTGAACTCATCAAACCAGTGAGACTTTGCCATTTGTGACCGCAAGGCAAAAAGCTGAGAAATTTGAGAGAGTTTGATTGTGAACAGAACACATGAAACATGGGCAGCCTTGTACCCAGTACATTCACAAACAGCCTGGGAATGAAGCTAGGAACATAGGTGGATTAGGGCTCGAGTGGGACAGACATATTTCAAAGGTTGCAGGTGAGTAAAAATGCCACCCGCAAATGATTGCAGCAACAGATATCTGCAGATTCGCACTTGATCGTCAAAAATCATGCAAATCTTACTTCTCACTATACAGTTATCAATATGCTATAACGTGTTGAATCTTCATACCCTAACCTGAGTCCTTCTTGCAAGAAGCTCCAAATAGTCAATGTCAGCTTGGTCTATAATCTGCAGAGTGAAATAAAAATTTTTGCAGCAATCTGGGTGTAGCAAAAACGTTTTCACTAACTGAAAGGAAATACCTTCACTGAGTTGTAGATCAGGTAAGAACTTAGAAGGGTGGCAACTGAAAAAATCTTAGCATCATATGTTTCTGAGATATTGTTGGCCGCAAACCCTGAAAAAGATAAGAACAACACAAGGCCTTTGACATGGATCCTATAGGAAGTATACATTCATCTCATCTCATAATCATTCTTCTATAAACACTACAGACACTCCCTACCTTACTGACTGGCTGGAGTTACCTCAACCATGCACACACACACACACACACACACACACACACACACACACACACACACACACACACACACACACACACACACACACACACACACACACACACACACACACACACACACACACACACCACACTGAGCATGATATTAAAACCTTCAGTATCAAGGAAGACGACTGACAGTGGTTCCCCAGATGGAAGCTGCATTGCCATTGGCTACAGGAAGCAAAGTGACGCATAAACCCATGCTCACCCAGCTCTGTCATGATAGGGCAGTACATAAGTTCATATCAAAGTGCATGATGCCAAAACTGATATCATCGTGTACTCTTGGAGGAGGAGAAACAACTCCATATGTTGGAACTGAACACAGATAGGCCACAATTGCACACACACACACTTCTTACAAGCAGTGCAAATTGAATCTTGTAATTCTGCTTCTTTCACACTTGCTAAAATTGCTCGTGCTTCTGCTTGTATACGTAAACAATCAACAAACCACTTTTCCCTGAATAAAAAGGCAGGCCTAGGTGTAAAGTCACCCACTGCGCAGGACGCATTTTGGCCAATACCAGGCCTCATCAGCTGAGCTGGGGTGACCTGAAGGTGGGGACTGCTATTGCACAAAATGCAGTCAGGTGGCTGGCCTTATCCATAGAAGTTTCTCAAATGTAGTATCTCCTTGTGCAGCTGTCCTTCGAAAATCGACACCAGTGATTGTAATCGCCATGTGTTGCTGATGAGCAAACGCAAGTGTGCACTTGCATGTGCGCACAATCACCATGGCCAGCTTCGAAGCTCAGAGGAAGTATACACGGCCATGTTATCCTAATCAATGAACCATGTCTCTGTACCATGCAGTCACCCACTGTGCAAGACATGTTTTGGCCAATACATGTAGAGTTTCGCACAGGATTTTAAGATAGGCTGAAAAACTATGACTCATCAAGAATGGATCAGTAGGGAGGTTTGGAGGCATGCCCTACATTAATTTTCTGTGGTTGATTCAGAATCCACTTTGGAGTAAAACTTCCTGGAATTCCCCTACTTGGATGAATGCACAGGTTTCCTAACTTAGAGAAATTCCCTCCAAGAGCACACACATGATATTGATATGTACCTTTCCCCACATCCATATTCCCATGGTCTGTGGCCTCACGGTGGGACCAATAGTAAATCCAGTCCCTGGTTTCCCCATGAGCTGGTTCAGCAGGAAGGACTTGCCAGAGTGAAACTTTCCCACGACAGCTACTACTGCAACTGCAGTGTTAATGTGGTACAAATGTTTCACGTTCTGTGCAACCAGCTCTAGCTTCCTGTGCTTGGTTGGATCTGGTCGGACCAGCTGCAGAGGTCTCTCTGGTAGCACTTCCCCTGGTGAAGGAGCCTCACTAGGTTCTTTCACTCCCAACTGGGTACGAAGATCTTCAACATGGTCAAACATCTCAACACCGCTATCATCCTGACTCGTGCTTTCTTTCCCAACCACTTCTGTACGTCTTGGTCTTGGTCCATTCTCATCTAACATTTTCACATTCAGTGAAGCTTGTTCAATGTCAGGATTACTTCCTCCCTTTTCAGTCACCCTTTCTGATGATCCAGTTTCTGAACAGGTGTGCTGTGCTGTTTAGAATTTGAGTTAAAAGGGAAGAAACAGCAAAGAAACTGTGTTTGATGGAAGTGCTGTGCTTAAACAAAAAGAGGGTTCTCAAGTTTACATCAGAAAAAACATTTGCTTCTATAGCCAGCTAAACAAGTAGTTAAATGCAGGACCAATGAGAAGCCATCACTTTGAATACTGTGCATGATGATAGAGCTAGTAGGTACTGTACTATGCATTGGTACAGCTAGTATAGACTTCTGCACTGTGCAAAGATAAATCTATTCAGCTAGTATATAGAGCTCCAGTATTGTGCTCAATATCAGAGAGTAGGTAGAATGTAGGAAGTAATCTGGCATAGCATGACCCAAGCATAGTGTTGGCAGATTATGTAGGCAAAGCACTATATTATGTAAACAGTAATACTTAATACTATGATGGTATACTGTCCATGATGTAGTACTGTACTTGATGGAACTAGCATACTGAGCTAAGTACCGTGCACTGTGGGAGTTGATGTATTGGCTATAGTACTGCTCATAATATGTCGAGCTACAGTACTGTGCACTGTGGGAGTTGATGTATTGTCTACAGTACTGCTCATAATATGTCGAGCTACAGTACCGTGCACTGTGGGAGTTGATGTATTGTCTACAGTACTGCTCATAATATGTCGAGCTACAGTACCGTGCACTGTGGGAGTTGATGTATTGTCTACAGTACTGCTCATAATATGTCGAGCTACAGTACCGTGCACTGTGGGAGTTGATGTATTGTCTACAGTACTGCTCATAATATGTCGAGCTACAGTACCGTGCACTGTGGGAGTTGATGTATTGGCTATAGTACTGTTCATAATATGTCAAGCTACAGTACTGTGCACTGTGGGAGTTGATGTATTGTCTACAGTACTGCTTATAATATGTCGAGCTATAGTACCGTGCACTGGGGGAGTTGATGTATTGTCTACAGTACTGCTCATAATATGTCGAGCTACAGTACCGTGCACTGTGGGAGTTGATGTATTGGCTATAGAACTGCTCATAATATGTCAAGCTACAGTACCGTGCACTGGGGGAGTTGATGTATTGTCTACACACACACACACACACACACACACACACACACACACACACACACACACACACACACACACACACACACACACACACACACACACACACACACACACACACACACACACACACACACACACAACCTGAAACGGTTTCCACATACCCCCAAGGCAAAGCGCCAAGAAAAGTAGTACTGTGCATGAGGTCCCTCTTTCCATTTTCAATGACTAGCGGCTAGAGACAGGAATAAAACCTATTAGTAAACTTTGACCTCTAGTGCATAATTGTGTATCTGAACGCGCGCGCGATTGAGCTACTTTTCTCGTTCCCAGTCTGTGCAATGCGACTGGTTTCGAAGTTACATTAATGACTGACTGAAGAAATGGCTGGTGCAGAATTTGTGAAATTGCCCTCCACTAGCTACAAAGCACACATCTGTCCACCTCTGCCAATCCACATCTCATCTTCAAACAACCCTGCAGGACCTGACTTCAATCAGAACCTCAACCTAACGTGGCCAGATGTCTTTCCCATGAGCCCATGTACCTCTCTGGCCCCTGCTGTTCTTTAACTAAGTACTTTCCATGTCTACCTGTTCTAGACAGTTTGCTCAGTTTTGTTCTTTTTGTTCCTATCTTCCTTTTCTGAACTGCTGCATGTGCTGCCGACCCTGACTCTTAGCCTTTCTCAGTAGTATATCGTATTCCTCCCTCCAACCTACACCTGGCTCTTTCATTATCTGGTTTCACCGATCTCTCTTAACCAAAACTTCCAGAATCTGTCCACATCTCTCTTCTTCTTTTTCCAGCCCATCTCCCCACAAACTGCTTCTTATGCCACTGTTCTAATAGCTCCCACAGCAATTTTCTTCCACCCTATCCTGTACAACCTGTAACTCCATTACTAAGAAGTATTATCATGGCTCAATTAACGTAGAAACACTGAGTTTAGGACAAGGAGCATAATGTTATTATTACAATTTGTGAATGAAGTTGACATAGGTCACACAAGCAAAAAGGACGTTCTGCCTGCTGAGCACATTTGTACTCCAGTGTGAGTGATATCCCTCTGTAGCTCCAACACAGCTGCACGAAGTCCTGAAATGAAAGATACAAAGCATTACAAGTGTCAGGCAAAGTACACCAATCAAATTCTGCTCTGAGCTATGCATGGATTGACTCACTGTGTACATATTTCGGTGGCATCTATATACAAACCAAATAATGTAACTGTGACATAAATTTGTGATCCCCCTCCCCTATCCTCATAATGTCATGCCTACCATCAAATGCTGATCAGACACTGCCCTCAAATAGCAGCTGCACAATTGGAAGTAAAACGTCCTTGAATAGTAGCCATGGCCAGTGTATGAAACAGATGATGGTCATCTAGCTATAGCACTAAGGCTACTGTGGGATATTCCATTTCGTACATGTAACAGGCTTATTTTAATGAGCCTACTAGTCTGGCAAAGCCGGACCCAAGCGCACAGCACAAGGATCTGGTCTAATGTCTATACCTGACCTGTGCATCATGGAATGTGTATTAACTGGTTATTATAAGCTTATTCATGATATGAATGTCATTATAATACAGGAATCGATGTACATTCTTTCTGCCTGCGTCTGAAACGTGATTGACAAGCAGTACAATTTTATCTTGGCTGTGTACTGAATACAGGTGGTGAACTACCAGGGCTGAGCTTACCAAACGGAAGGGGAAGGAAGCCAGGCAGAGAGAGATACATCCCTTAGCCTGTGGAAAGAACAGCGATGCCATCACGCTCTTGCAGGAAGATAGTTTACTAATAACTTGAGCTGTTCTTCCTCCAAACTATGGTAGACTAAAGTTGCTAGATACAGCCTTTGCGCTTCCATTCAAAGCTATGACATATCGACCAGATGTTCTATATACATTCCCGTGGCGTTCCGCGATTTGATTGGAGCTGCAATATAGACCATACCCTTACACGCTTCGCCAGACTATGAGTCTACCTCCTGCACTCTTAACGTCAGAATGTTATTTTTGGGAAAAAATAGTTTGTAAACTGCCCCCTTACTGTTAGAAATGAACTTCCTCTCCACTTTAGGTCATGTGTATAAAACTTGACATCAGAACTGGCCAGTGGGGAACTGGTTTTACCAACTCTGTATATTAAAAAGGTAACTTACTTTCATGAAATAAATTTACTATAGCTAGTGTCATCTATGTAGCTACCCTAGATCTACGCAGCTACAATACTCACCTCAATACTATCAATCTTCCTCGCCTTTTACAAATGGAAATGCCACGTGGCACTGGCCTCACCT
This sequence comes from Agelas oroides, assembly GCA_949130485.1. Classification (NCBI taxonomy): domain Eukaryota; kingdom Metazoa; phylum Porifera; class Demospongiae; order Agelasida; family Agelasidae; genus Agelas; species Agelas oroides. Next base: position 2,157,275 of record OX422197.1, on the reverse strand, counting down.
GGGTCTGCATGGAACGAGGTTTTCTCATTGGTTTGGAACCGCGGCGTAAAAGGTCAAAGTTCACTAATGGTTTTATTCCTGTCTCTAGCCGCTAGTTTTCAATGCGTGATGTTGTAGTCTCGTTCCCAGACCACAGTCAGTGTTAGAACTTGTCTCGTGCCCAGACCCCACCCCCGAAAAGCGGAAGAGGGTCTGGTCTGATCTGGTGTTCTGAACGATGTCACATGGGGCGGGGTCGAACGGCGTAAAGAATGTAATTATTGCATTCCCCATGCACTGCATGCATACTAGATCTCGTGCTCGATTGCTACATCATCGCATATAATAATTATTATGCGTTCTGCAATCTGATTCGAACTCTCAGATTGGGGAGCTGTGACAAGAAAAGTTGCTCAGAACACCAGACCCTCTTTCTCGCACATGCGAGAGGGTCTGGGCATGAGACTATGTTAGAACGTGGGCTGGGAACGAAATAGGCAAATAACTCCATAATGATAAGGGGCTAAACTGTCAAAATTAAGCTCCATTTGACCTAAGTAATTAGAAATGCAGACAACTCCTCTATAAAATGTTGACAAATACATTTAGAATGTAAACAACATCTGACAAACAAACTGTTATAAAAGCAAGAGCATATACACAAGAAAGATTATTGTACAGTCATGTACAATCAGTGGGTGTATAAAACTGCAACTATACTCAACACTACACAGCCATCTCAGTAACCAGCATTGCTCCAAGTTATGTTCCCCTCAGGGTACTTGAACTTCTTGTACAGCAATTGTTGCGTGAGTTTATGGTCAGCTTGTCCAAAAGACTGTGAAAAAACAATAAGATTACCGAATGGAAAACGTGTAAACAAAGTTACAGTATTGTACTGAACAATGGGAGCTTTTGCTCCCAAACATTTCAGCTGGGGGTCACACCCGCAGTCATGTAGCTTTACCAGAAGCTGAATACCGCACCACTCAACAACAGTTGAAGAGCCGAGAACCAACCCAAAATCAAGTAGTGGAAATTGCATGAATTGCACTAAAATGCAATAATAAACATACATACCATATGAACATGTGGTCAGAAATTTGACATTCTTGAATTTTCAGCAGCTTCTGAAATGCATTTTAAGAGTATTCCCACGTTAGGGGGGGTAACTCAACATTTGTGGGTTAGGCCACTCTGGTTCTCAACCCTTCAACTATATTATCTATAACATGATGCACACGTAGCCTTATTCCCAGGGTCTGAAAAGGCTGGGTAGAGGTCTGAGAATGAGGCTAGTGCACACTGCAGGCTACCACACACAGAGGTAGGTAGTAATGGAACCATACTTAGAGTGTACTACTATAACCATATCAACTGTGTGCTTATCATATTAGAACTACTACAGATGCACCCAAGTTGGTTTTGAAGCTTATGATCTGTTGTCAGTACATTGTCAAGTTTGGAGATTCTGACTCTAAAAGAGATATTAAAGATAGCTTAATTTGCGTTTGGTACATAGTACACCATAGGGTATGTCTGGTACTTTATTTGTACAAAATATACACAATTACCAAATCGTGCATGTAAAATTGATGTAAAATTTGTCCAGATCATTTCCTTTGGAATTCTGTGGCTGGTAGTAATGGGGTTACCTAGTACATGTATGGCTAAAGCATGTAAGGGTGGCGCCCTTGATAATGGTGGGTAATGGTCGGCTTGCTATCAGGCTGTTTCTCCAAACCCAATTACTTGCACCATGGCTAAACTAAGTGTGCATGGAGAAGTGAGCTTCATTCTGAGGCCTCCAGCCTCTGACACGTGTAGTGTTACAGCTGCAAGCAGGTGAAGGACTGAGAAGGCATTGCTGCTGTCATTGAGAAGCCACTTATGACCAGTGGCTACACTGCCAAAACATGGTGATTACTTTAACCAGGGTTGGCCATTTGTAGTTACAGTTACTGTTTAAGACTATCAAGTAGAAACCGAAGATTATTGTTTGATTCTTTCAAAGTAGACCCACTGATAGTGTGCAGTCTTCCCATTCTTGTTGCTCCCAGATATACATGTTTGCAGATTATACAATTGTTTGCGTTCCAATGTGTTGTTTGTTTTTCCTGGCATGATTTGACTACACGTTGTACTTTCATTTTTTATAACGAGTTGCAGCAGAGTTGTCTAGCCTCATTCCCAGGCCTGCTCTGTATCAAAGTTTTGATCACGACTTACAGGTGGGAGAGTAGTCTCGTTCCCAGGTTTCCCGGCTCCAGAATGAGAACACTAAAATTGTAAAGGCAGAGAGCCTGGTATCTTTTCTCACATAAGCATCATCAAGGATAAAAAGGAGGTAGAAAAACCTTTGTGTTTGGGCATACTCCAAGATATGGAACAGCACGTTGGTTGAACAATGTGAGTGTGTTACATTCTGGTCCTTTGCCGATTATATCATGCTCACGTGAGAAGGACACCAGGCTCTCTCTGCCTTCACAATAACTATTTTAATGTTCACATTCCAGAGTGGGGGAGCCTGGGAATGAGGCTAGTTCTCTCTGCCTTTACAATGTTCACATTCCGGAGTGGGGGAGCCTGGGAGTGAGGTTAGCAATACTTATATCAGTGGCATGCACCCAGTGATAAACAAGACAAGCCTCACCCTTGCTTTCTACCATACTGCAAGTGAGACAGTCTTAAAATTACCCTGTACACAAGATTCATTGGACCCCTGGTACAATGTGGTCCGTCTTACCACTGAATATCCATATATATGTATTTTCTGGCTCTTGCTGTCGTGATGTATTCTTCCTCCACCTACACATTCATACTCCAGACCAAGCTGGTGGAACTTTGGAGACACCCTGTCCAAGATGTCAGCTGTCACCAGGAGGAAATAAATGCAGAAGTCAGCCATTCTGACCAATGATATGGTAATATTTGAACTCTATTTTGCTTCACCCCATCAAACATGCAGTTAATTACATCTGAGGAGATGTTCTAAAGCATAATATACTTTTCTTGCTCAATACAAAAGTATGACAAGCCCAAATTGTGAGATTAGGGGTGCACCCCCTGTGCTGATGTGTTTACATTTATACATGCAACATCATTCATATGTCACTGTAAAAACATGCCTTGCAGCAGATCTACTTACTTTAGAAAAAAATGTTCTGTATGCTTTGGCTAGGTAACGTAGTGCATCACTGACATTAGTAAAGATATTAAGTCACCGTGAAACTCAGCCCATTCAAATCCCCTGACAATCGTCCTGCTCCTCTCCTCCCTGGGCTGCTCCTTTCCTTTCTTCTCCCTCTGTGTGAGCTCAATCAGGATGTACTTGAACACGCCGTCTGCCTCTATCTGCACCTCTTCCACCTGCTCCAGCGCCATGGTATCGTTTTAATTAATAGTACAGCATCAATATGGGTTTCCGTATAAGGGCAATTTAGAGGTGTGTCCTTACTCGACGTACTGCTGATTCAGCAGCATAGTCTGGCTTGCGAGACTAGTGTTCTAGTACCACTGGAGGTCTCCCTTGATAAAGGCTGAGTGAGGTAGGGAGGGAGGAAGAAAGGGAGGAAAGAAAAAATGGAGGGAGCACGGAAGAGAGGAAGGGAAGGAGGAATGAATAGAAGGAGGGAGGGAATGAGGGAGGGAAGGAAGGAGGAAGAAAAGAAAGAGGTGGAGTATGGTCCCCCCCCCTTTCCTCCCTCACCTTACAAGATCAAAACCATATTGTTAGAGATGGACACAAGTGTTTTCTAGCTCTCCTAAAGTAGCCCCCCCACCCCACACACACACACTTTTCCATAACTATAACAATATGGAAAGGTAAGGGGTTGATAGAACAACACAAGGCCTTTGACATGGATCCTATAGGAAGTATACATTCATCTCATCTCATAATCATTCTTCTATAAACACTACAGACACTCCCTACCTTACTGACTGGCTGGAGTTACCTCAACCATGCACACACACACACACACACACACACACTCTCTCCAGCAGTTATGGACCAAACAGAGCTGTTCCGTGCAACAGTAAAGGCCATCCGTCTACGTATCAAGGCCCAGCAGCGTGAGAGTGGTTCCCTCACTGATTCCTCCTCCTTCCTCTTCAAATCCTCCCGGAAATCTACACCCTTTGCTACAAATGCCAAGGAGGTGGTGAGTGAGTGTGTGCTCGTATTGAACACAGAGGACATGAGAGAGGTAGATGGACAGAGTATGTAAACCCAGATACTGGAAGCATCTACAAGCAGGGCCACCAAGCTGTATGTCTGACTGGAATTCTGTGTCAGGGCCGGGCAAGTGGCATTTGAATTGTCAAGCCACACAAACAAAAATGGCTCGATGTGAAAGTGTGAGCTTTGCCTGCATGCCCACACGCTTGTGCGTGGAAGCATGTATCCATGGGATATCTAGAGGGTCTGGGGGCATGCTCCCTCAGGAAAATGTTGAGAATTTCATGCCCTGAGATCGCTTTTGAGGTCAATGGAGATGTTAGGTGAGGGAAAGGTGGAAGGTCAAAATTCAAAATGTCAGCTATGATAGATTGCTTTGCAATAAGCCTTGCGCTTTAGATGCATAGGAAAAAATGGCGGTTCAGGAAGAAAGTGGTCAGTCCAATGCCTAGGGGGCCTGGACGTCTGTACGGCTTGTGTGTAATGAAGTGTGCAGGAGTGATGCTCAGTGTGTGTCTCTCCCCCAGGCCAGCTGCATTAGCAAACTGCAAGAGTTCCTTCTGAAGCACCGAAAGGACTACATCAACTCTGCAGGGTATGACTAACTGCTCTCCCCACCTCCAGTTGTTTGGTGGGGAATTGAATGCAATGGAGAGCAGCATTCTGATCCATTACTATAATGCCGATATTGATAAGGCCATCCACCTGACTACATGAGTTGTGGCCCATATCTCCCAATCTGATCACACTAGCCTTGTTCCCAGGCTCTGGAGTGTGAATGGATGTATGACAGCCTAGGAACAGGGCTACTGACGAAACCTAGCTGATGAGGCCAAGCTGAAACATGTCCTGGGCCCTGGGTGACTCTGTAGTCCTGGTTTTATGCAGGGAAGTGTGGTTTACTGGTTGTTGATATCAGGTGTGGACTGGTACTAAATGCCTAGCTTGTAGGCATCAACTAGAGAAGCTGTATGGGAGGAGATGCAGGATTGAGTGTGTTGGTGTTGTGTGCCCCTCCAGACATCTTGTTTCAAGGTCCTCTGGGATGAGCGACAATGAGCGAGACCAGATTGACTCTGAGGCTGAGGAGTTTATTCGGATGTGTTCAGAGAGGATCAGAACACTGCAGCAGAATGGTACGCCAAGGACAGCATGTTGTATCTGATAGTAACATGTTGTGGTAAGTTCTGTCTGTGTTACATCATAAAGACCTGTGTTGTATGTGTCTGCAATAGTAACAAGAGATGGTCTTGGGGAACAGTCAGTGAAGTACAGGCAAGCTGTGTGTGAGTCCCTCAGAAGTTTCCTGGAAAGTAAGTGGCACTTACATTAAGATTATTGCATGGCGTAGTTAATTGTGTATTACTATACTCATGCATTTTTAAGTGTATAGGCTATCTCCCCCCTCCCCCCCCAAAAAAAAATTAAAAAAATAAAAATAGCAAACTGTGCCTATAGTGGTGAGGTGCATTTTGTGTGCTTTATTTAGAGTACCACAGGCAAACCAGTACCACAGGCAAACCAGTGACACATGCACCAGTGTCTCATATTGTTCAGCCTATCACTTCTCCAAGACCCCAGCTGTATATGTTCTTGGTAGACATGGGTGACAATAAGCTATGCATACTTCAACTGCTTGATCTAGACTGACTTCATTTAAGTGTCTTGTTCATTTCGTGATGACATAGTCCAGCTTTTTGGCCTCCTAAAGTTAACACCATGAAGTCTGATGAAGACATAGTCCATTGGACGAAGTGTGTCTAGCTGATGGGGACCTTTTCTGTCTACCCAGGTGTGTGCAAGTTGTACAGTGAGCAGAGAGCGATACGAGTGAAGAGAATAGTGGACAGGAAGAGAATGTGAGCCAAGATTGAGTTATATGTCTGTGTGTTGGATGCTACAGAATACCGGCTTATGTTGGTGTCCGTAGCTTTGTACCCAGACTCTTTCAGTCAATGGCAAACTAATGCCTCATCGTATACTAGAGTTTTCAGTCAAGACAATTATAAATATGTCTTCCCCCTTGTAAATGGCTGATATGGAGGGTGCCTGTTTTGGCTGAGACTCTTATTAGCTGCTGAGGGTACAGGCGGGTGAGCGATCATAGTTGATCACGAGAACTGTATGAAGAGTATAGTGATAGTATACATTATGGTGTCATGATTGTATGGATATAGCATGATGGTTCAAGTTGCACTTATGCGCAAAGAGTGGTCTTTTTTCTCCCCTCCCCCTAATAGCCTGGGTCCAAGGCTAGTTGGTATCTGACATAGAAATTGAACCATGTTTCATGCTTCTCTGACAGCTCTAGACTTCAGCCAGACGGTTATAAGAAGAAGCTCCTCTCATCAGCTCACCTGGTTGACATGAGGTGTGCCAGATCCGTATAACAGTGTAGTCTTTTGTCTCTTCTCTGTATCGACTTGATCCAGTTCTCTAACCTTGTCTTCACTCCTCTGTCAGTATCTCTCTTCCTCTTGCTTCCTTTTCATTTTCTTTCAGCTTCTCTCCTAGTCATATCCTCCCTCACTCTCTATCTTAGGCAGCAGAATGGCAGCGGTGGAGCAAGCAACCTTGAAGATAGAAATGTTCCAGACAGTGAGACAGAAGTTGTCTCACACTCAGACAGCCTCGCCACCACTGCAAGTGCTGAAGCTACAGGTATGAGCATTAAACTCTGACTTGAGTTATTGTACACTGCACAGTTAGAGTTGTTATGCAGGGTTAATTAATTGAACTGGTGAGTACTACAAGTAATAGCTAGTTATATCCCTTCTGTGGGATGGCTGTTTTACACATTTGTGTCAAGGCATACACCAATTACAAGACCACCCCTCAAAAAAAACCCTGTTACCTAGGCAACACAGTGTAGAAGAGAGATATGTGAGCAACATTTGTATGTTGCTAGGTTGTATAGAGAAGTCACAAAAACGCTTGTAATAATTATTACCATCCATCATTCTCCTCACAGTTCCATCAAGCTTCACCTGTTACCTAGACAACACCACTGTATGTAGAAGAGAGATATTGGTGCAGATGGATGCATATGAACTGTTATACATAATGATAGGCTAGCAAACGCTCTTTGAAGCTTGATGGAATTGTATGATGAATGGCAACCGAAACCTGTAGTAATCACGCACTCAGAAGTTATTTTGTAGTTTGAACAGCCTCTTGAGCATCACACAGTGTGAAATTGTATCTTCCCAGGCTCATTGACAGGAACAACAACGGCAGGTGTAGTGCTGGAGGAGGAGGACTCCCCTGTCAGTGACGGTCTTACAGCTGAGGAGAGGAAAATGGTGTGAATGTTTTGTTTGACATGTAGTACTTTGTTGCTGACATGGCCAGTATAGTTTCTTTCCCCCTGGCTGAGCAAATTCTATTTATAAAGACCTGAAAGTTAGGCTGAATCATTTGCTATAATAGCCTCATTCCCAGACCCTCAGCAAGACCCCCAATATCAATGCTAGCCTATGGTGGGATTATGTACTATATTCACAAGACCCTCCTCTCTAGCGTGCGTGCGTGTACCGTACTGAGACTATAACTACAGTGTAAGTATATATATATACACTGAAAAAACAAATTTGTTATTTTTAAACCACAGAGTGGTTACCCTGGTTGCAGTCAAGCTAGAGACAGTGGTTCTAAGAGGTTACTTTGGTAGTAGAGACTAATTACATGTACATAAGGCAACCAGAAAGGCAACTGCCCTGATGCAAAGCAACCTGGCCCAGTTCATCTTACAACCACAATACACTGACAATCCTCAGAACATTTTCTCTCCCAATTTGTTCTGCTTAGTTTGAGCAAGAAAATGAGCAGCTCTTTGAACAGATGAGCTCACTGGTGGATGAGGTGAGGCAGATTGAGGGGAAGGTCATTGAAATCTCTCGGCTACAGGAAGTCTTTGCAGACAAGGTTCTGCAACAGGTAGGGATGATGTACTGATGTGAGGGGTGTTGTACTGTTAATTTGTGTTTATATGCAGGCAGTTTCTCTTCCATGCAACCTTGCAAATATGCACTATGTACCTGCACTACATTAGAGGCTAGGCCCTCTGTCTCTTTGCCTCCTCTTGATATGGTCTTGGTATGTATGTATATAACATTCCTTGTATATATGATACAGGCCAAGGAACTAGATACTGTAGCTCATGTTACTGTTGAAGCGTCTGAGAATGTCAACACTGGAAATGAGCAAGTCAGACAGGTGAGTTAACATCATTTCACAAAAATAATTGGCTTTGCTTTATTTCCAGGCCAGCATGTACATTTACTCGTAGGCCTTTGAGAAAGTGGTATATAGTGTCTTATGTGAGTGATGTGGGTTGTGTATGTGTGTGTGTGGCTCACTCTGAGGTCATATTCTTCTGTTGTGGTGCACATCTGGAAGAATACACTGCATGTAGAGACAGGTTTCTCTTTTGCTTGCCTTTGGAGGTGTGTGTGAGCTAGCAAGTTGCTAGGGCAGCAGTGTCATCAATTGATTCATCTCTGCTGCACAGGAGTGGTACTGCAAACCCAAGTTCTGTAACAAATGTTCTCGTTTGCAGGGGTAGCAGCCACATTGAAATTGATTGCTGAACACAAGAGTGCATGATGACAAAAGACAATGTCTCCATGCGCTCTTGCTGAACACCATCGTCAAATACCAGTCATCAAATCTTCTGAGACCTACAACAGTTGAATTATGAATTTTTGAGAAAATACTATTCAGTGAAACCTCTCCATTTCAGATACCCTGGGGACCAAAATATTTGTCCTTATGATGTCTGACAAACTCAGAGGAGGCAGGGCAAGTCAAGTCAAGTCAAGTTTTTAATGTCCCCTGCAAAATATGTGCATCAGGTCCAACGTTAGACCTATGAGACACAAAAATGATTAAACCAGTGGCTCTTACAAGACATACACTACTATCACATACAAAAATCACAAAATGTAGTTCCACACAATTTGAGCTTGGAGGCTAGTACTGCAAACTTCTGGGTCAGTTTTGTCCACAGAAAGTTTAATCACCCATTTTTCGAGAAGGCCTTGGCTTAATTGGACATGATGTCACGTCATAGCAACGGTCAGTGTGCTCTGATGACATTTCAGGGCAAGAATCATGACTGCAAGCCACAAGAAGTGTACAACTCACGGGAGGCAATGTTGACTAGCCAGATAGCTTCAACAATCCTACGTAGCTACCCATCATGGCTTTGTTCATAGAAAGCTTGTATCCATGATTCTTGCCCTTGGAATGTCATTTAGAGCACGCTTACATGTTACTATATAGCATGTGATCAACTGCTTAAAACCACAGACTTGCCATTATAACCGACTGCCACTCATTGTACCTCTGCAATAAACCCTCTCAGATTCACTAAATTGAACCACGTTGTTAGGGCCATAATGTAGATAACTATACTCCCCCTCCCCCCCTCCCAATTTAGACGTAATGTTATTATGAAATTGTAATATATAATTTGTGAATGCATCAAGTAGAATTTGGACCTTAGTCACGTTTCATCAAACAATAATATTAAGAATGAATCGGAAACGTGACTAAGGTTCCATTTTTACTTGATGTGTTCACATATATCCAAGGTAGTTATTTGTCACACCTTCTGGCAAAAGTGCATTAGTGCAGTGGGTTTTTGCCTGCGTATGTCATAAATTTACTAGGGGTACTATATACATGCAGATAGCCTCACGCATAAAGCACAGCGTGGTCACTATTAAAGTAGATCGACTGGGGTGACACTCTGTTTTGCCCAATTATGCCCAATTATAACTGTGGTATGTGGTAATGGACTTCAAGTCAAGCTAAACTTTCCTTAGTCCCCCATCAGTCAATTGTTAGTGGGTACATAGGATGGAAGATCTGGCTAGGCTAAGCATTTATATGGAGCTATTATCTATGCCTGCAGGCTATCAAGAACAAAGCAAGCTTTCGATTGTGGATTCTGCTCATTTTAGTAGTCTGTTCATTTGCATTACTCTTCCTTGACTGGTATAATTGACACATTCATGTTTGTTTTCGATCAGTTTACATATTATTATTGTGGTTTGGTCTGTTGGTGTAACCTGATCAAATAGCACACATATTATGTGACCACTATATAACCTAGCCTCATTCCCAGGCTTGCAGTATGCAAGTATGCATACTGCAAGCTGGAAGCGATCAGAAACTGGGGGCGGAAAGGCCTGGGAACGAGGCTAGTATAACCAAGGCATGCCGCATGAGTAGCTCTAGTCTCGCGTGGCCACACCCCGTTCCGCAAGAGGGAAGGGGTCTGGTTAGCCTCGTCCCCATGCAGGCCCGCGTTCGAATGGGCCTGGGGACGAGGCTAGGGGTCTGGTAACTTCTCTTTCAGCAGTTTGTTGCGCTGCTCTGTACAGTACGGGACCAATCACAGCACAGTATTCTGTCACATGAGTGCTGTTATCACAACTTCAATAGGAAATTACAAGACTAGTGTGAAACCACAAGCAGCTGCTTTGTCAGTTTTCGCGAGATAATTAGGGCATATGGAAAAGCAGGGAATGGAAATGAAATGGAAACTGGAAATGGAACTGGAAACAGAAATGGAAACACAACCTTTTAGCTGTTGTAGTCCTAGAAAGATATGTGTGTTGTTGGCTTTTGTTCCTGGCAGCCCAGAGCTCTCCTTGCCTCCAGTTTTTGATCACTTGCTTTGCTAGCCTAGACAAGCCATTAACGACAGTACGTTACCATCCGTATGCTATACTGTATTTATACCAGCCCTAACCCAACCCTAACCACACCCTAACCATATAAATCACTGTATAGCATACGGATGGTAATGTACTGTCTAGCCTAGCCTTTTCCCCACCACTCCAAGTAGCTATTTGTGTATTAGCAAATACTGGGGGCAGCAATGGTTCAGTCTCATGCCCAGACCACTTGCGGGTGGGGTCTGGGCACGAGACTAGCAATGGTTGGGATTGAGCCTATCGTACCAGGCACTTGTGTAAAAGGGTCACTCTAAAAGTAGGAACGGGAAACGGGAAATGGGAAATGGGGAAACGGACGCACAAGTGGTGAGTCAGTGTAGAAGATCTAGAGGACAGTGGAGTGTACACGTTGTGCAAAGTAGCTAAAGTCATGATTAGCTAGAGGAGGTAGGCCTATAGAGTCATTCTGGTGAGAAAAGCAGGAAGAATAAATCAGCACTAACAGTAGCATGGAAATAGAACTTGGAGGTGTGTGCATACTTGATCTACTCAGTTTGTCAGACAGTAAATAGAATTGTCTCACTCAGGTACATGTAGCTAAAGTACGTTTGTACATTCCCTCCTCCACTCAGTGTATGCAAACTATGATTCACATACCGTAATTATATTCTCTACAGAGCTGGTGTGTATCCACTGAAGAATGACTGACTGCAAACAGCCATTTTGTGAACTTCTATTATAGATGCATTCAGTTTGAATAGTATCGATACATGCTGTTTTAAATAATAGTAGACAAATATAATATTATGTATATCCACAACAATGCAAGCAACTACATGAAGAAGCCTCAAAATGACTCCTTGTATAAAGTATGACACAGATTAATTTAACAAACTTCAAGAAAGCTATCACACTGCCAAAAGTAAAGAACTTATACATAGAGCTAGCTTGCAGACCGTGATGCAATGCCGTTGCATACCCTTATGTGCCAACTGTCAGGCAAAGAAGATCTCTCAGTGAGTGCATGGATGGACATTGACTTGCTCATCACATTTGATGACTGCAGTAACAAAACATCAGCAGTTTGCTGAGTGAAATGCAATGTATCTGCCTCCCATTTCCCCATTTCCTCATTTCCCATTTCTCATTTCCTTGTTCCTACTTTTAGAGTGACCCTGTGTAAAATAGGGCCTGTGTATGAAGACATTATTTGCTTCACATACTGCAAGCGATCAAATTAAACTGGAAGTGGGGGTAGGCCTGGGAATGAGGCTGCAAAATTAAGAATGCTGGCCTTGTTCTGAGACCAAGTTACTCTCATGGTCAGATTGCAACTAGTCTCGTGCCCAGACCCTCTCACATGTGAACCAGACTATCGCTTGCCACAATCACAGTGAAATTATACGTAATTACAAAGCACACTACAAGAGTAAAGGCAACGCACATGACTTATTATGCCGATTTCCATTAACGACAGTACGTTAGCATCCGTATGCTATACAGTGATTTATATGGTTAGGGTGTGGTTAGGGTTGGGTTAGGGCTGGTATAAATACAGTATAACATACGAATGCTAACGTAGTATTATGCCCGTCATATACACTGGCCATGGAGCAGGGAGTCCATGAAGACAGTGCACCCATGGTTGGTGCATTTTTTGTTTTCATTTCTGTTTCCAATTTCCATTTCCAGTTTCCGTTTCCAGTTTCCATTTCATTTCCATTTCCTGCTTTTCCATATGCCCAGATAATTATCAGCCTTAGCGCTTACGCAATGCGAAATTCCTGTGCTCCCTCTCGATCTCTTGGGGAACGGGGAGTGGCAGACTAGAGTAGATCTATGCCAAAGTGGTGAGTGTAGTGTGCTTCAGTTGAGTACTGGTAGCCAATTTGACGAAAAACGGTGAGTGTAGCTATCGAGTACCTGTAGCGAGGGGTCCGTCACGAAAGAAATCTCGTACACCGTCGGCAGAAATCCACTGTGAAATTCAGAAATCCAGAAATCCACTATGAAATCCAGAAATCCAATCTGAAATCCAGAAATCCAATCTGAAATCCAGAAATCCACTCTGAAATCCAGAAATCCACTCTGAAATCCAGAAATCCACTGAAATCCGGAAATCCACTCTAAAATCCGGAAATCCAGTTCAGGATTCTATTAAAATACTCCGCAAATATCCGTATACTTTAAGCTTACATTAATTACACTACAAGGACGTGCACGTGCACCGATTTTCTATGACGTAATAAACGTCACCACAATGAATGACCTTTGTACCCGGCCGATCTTCGCGGTCGGGTACAAAGGTCATTCTTCCAAGGTGATGTAATTGCAATCAGAGGAGGTCGGACACGGTTGAACTTTACTAATTAAAATGGCTGAGGTCACACTAATTGATCTTGGATATTGCAAGGTAGAAAGCTTTTTAGCTTTTTGTATGACTTGCCCCAGCCTTGAATCTTGATTTGAAAACTGGGGCCTCCCTCAGTAAAAGTCGAGAGAGCTAGTCTGTTGAGATACGAAAAATCAATTAGTGTGACCTCAGCCATTTTAATTAGTAAAGTTCAACCACGTCCGACCTCCTCTGAATTGCAATTGTCAGATGTATTATGTATGACGAACATGCAGTATGGTATGAATATGTATGACAATCAACGAACACGCAGTATGCGTATGTATATGTATGACAATCAACGAACATGCTGCCTATGCGCTATGTAGCGGTGAACTGCCTGTGACATTGTATTCTGTTAGCATATAGGCTGAGAGGAATGTGGTTCATGATTGTTCATGAGTATATTTTAGCTGTATCTTCAGAAATAGCGAAATCCAGAAATCCGCTTTGAAATCCAGAAATCCACTTTGAAATCCAGAAATCCAGAAATCCAAACTGAAATCCAGAAATCCACCTGAAATCCACTGGATTTCGAAATCTCGTACGCCGAACCGCGCCGTGACGGACCCCTCGACCTGTAGTGTACATGGATTTCAAAAAATTAATCAAAATTAAAATATTCGTTTTTGAGATAGCAAAGGTCAAAGTGCACTAATGATGACCTTTGACCTTGTTAATTATATCAAACGAAAGGACATTTTATGAGCTACAAGTGGTGTAAATTGTAGGTCATTAAGTTATAATTTAATAACAGCAGGTAAGCTAAAATTTTCCGAAAAATCAATTTTTCGTCTGGTTCTAACTCTGAAGCCATACATTGCAGAATGCTGTAACTCACTGTAGGTTAATATCTCAACAGACACTGTGTAAAAACCAAGTTTCGTTCAAATCGGTGAGGGTAAGGATTCTTTTTTGTGTTGATTTGACTTTTGTGTTTTAATTCCAGGCATGCTGTGCATTTCAGAAAGTGTAGCTACATGTGAGCCTATAGCACATTTCAGTAGCCCCGTTCTTATGCATGAATAGCCTTGTTCCCAGGCTCTCCCCCACACAAGAGCCTGGGAACGAGGCTGGGAACGAGGCTAATGCATGAATTGAGTGTTGCTTGGTTTTCATGGCAACCACGTTCAGAACTTCTGGATTTTGACAATGAGGCCCACTTGAACTGTGAAAACGCACGGAATACGCACGACGTGGTGCCTCCCCGGTCATTGCAACATGTAGCTAGGCATGGCGGTTGTTGGCGTGCATGGCAAAGCACCCCCACTGTTTTATACTATAGCATACCATATATACATAGATATTAGGTACAAATGCAACCTGCAATTCTAGATCTGAGATTGATCAGAGGGCATATTGTAAAAAAGGTCAGTCCAGTAGTCCAGTCTAGTGAACAGAAAATGCAAAATTGAGTGATCACTGTTTTGTACATACCATGGTTTCTTCATTTGCAGCTAAAGATGAAAGCAGTTTTCATAGTAACGATATCACTGACAGTACTTCTCATGGTGTGTGTTGTGTGCCTTGTCCCAATGTCAAGTTTTCCAGCACAGCACTTGTTCACCATGCCATCACTGCAGAAAGAATCTAGTAGTGATATGCGGCACACCACACATCCTGAATTCATACATTATGCACCATTCTCTAAAGATTTGATAGTGCACAGTGCCCACTTTGACGACAGAGCTAGGGATGGTCATAACAATGTTACCATGTTCTTAATCGGAGTAAACAAGACAATCTTTGACTCAAAATGGATTATTGGATGTGGTGTTGGTAACAAAGAAGCCTCAAAATTCACAGCTCGGTACACTGCAGAAGATATCCTTATGCACAACTGGTTAGGACCACGACCATTTCCATATGAGGAAATTATAGTGGAATGTTATGATCTACCTGTGGTGAAAGGAAGCCAGGGTTTTGTTATGTACAAGACAGGCAGTGATTCTCCAATATACAGTGTTGAGTCAGAACATCCCATATTTTTTCCTGCTCCAAGAGTGAAACCTACTGGGGAGCATAAATTCACAGTTGTTACATGTTCAAAGGTACATGACAAAGGAGCTACTTGGCTGCCAGAGTTTGTCCGCTACCAAAGGACTCTTGGAGTTGACCATGTCCACATAAATATATTAGATACCTTCATTAAGGATGGAGGATTTCAAGCACATCTTACAGATCCGTATATGGCACAAGCAGTGAAAGAAGGGTTCCTCTCATTTAGCATGTGGATAGAATGGTATAACAAGAACCCAAAAAATGAGATATACTTACACTCGGAGGTCCTAAGGAAATTGGACTGTATATATCGGTTTCGTGGTACATATGACTATGCATTTTCTTTAGATACAGACGATTTCTTTACTCCACGAATTCCTGGACAAACCAAAGTGAAAGATTACATTCTGAAGTGGTGCTATGGTAATTCCATTGGTTCTTGTACATTTCGATGGATTTATTATTTTCCTGGAGCATGTGGGCTTGTTGATAACAAGAGCCCTGATGATGGAAATATTACAAGAAAGCTACGTCCATTTGTGGCACGTCCCAGTTCCAAATACAAATCAGTTCACCTGACATCAGTATTACTAGATGCAACATTCCATGATGCTACATGCAAGTGGTGTCTAATGCCTGGCTACAAAGTGGTACATGTACCACCACACATAGCATGTATGGCCCATCTGAGGATGAATGACCGCCCCAAGAAGTGTTAGTATGAACAATCATTGATCCACATCTTCCCAAGAGGTCTAATATAGTTTTATGTACTGTAGCTAACGGTAATAGAATTTTGATGTGTTCTTTGAGTACTCTGAAGTTAATGTTTAAATTTCATCACATAATTCTGAAGGTTGAATGGTAAATGATAGAAAACCACAGATTGTAAGTTTGCGTCCCTGGAGTGGTAGCAAAGTTCACAGTTCATTTATTGCCCTCTTGTGGGGGGTGGGGGGGGGGCTGGATTGCAAGATGTACATGTACAAGAGAATACAATGAACGCCTACAGCCTCCAACCAAGAGATAAAGAAACGGAAATAAGAAATGGACACGCTTACAGTGATAACGAACTGTGGAAGTAACAGCTATCATTATGCTCATGCGCACGGAGCAAGATGAGTCACGCGAAGCAACTGCTCCGCCCCTCTAGCCTTGCGTAGCAAAGAGGGCGTGGCTGACATCGGCATGGGTTGTTTTGAACCGCTTGGGCTAGCCGTTTCTATTCACGAAGACCTCCCGTTCTTAACGGATTTGGGGAATTCGTACAAGTTACAGTCTAACACTACTTTCGCGAGTGTAATCAATGAAGGAGTTGGAGAAGCCATTGACTATTTCTTGGTGAGCATAGTGTATCTGCCATTGAAAATTTTGGGAATGGAGTGTCCCTTTGAAGCATGTACAGTGGCTTGAGCATTACTTATATCCAGACATACAATAGCATTCACAGCAATTTAGTAGTGGAAAAAGATCAACCTCAGTCTCACTTTATAGTTGATACAATTAATGATCATCATTGTGGGACGAAACACTAAATAGCCCAGTTGCAGCATGTTAGCATTTGGTAAGGTGACCGTAAGTATTATGTGCTGGAAACTTATCTCTTTGTACACTCTGAGGGAAAGTAAAATCAGACACCAGAACACATGATACTACACAGAACTGTGTGCTGTCCCCTGCAGCGAGCCACTGTCTGGGGGGTGTTTATTATTCTGACAACGGTCATTCTTCTTGTCACAATCTCTGTGTTTTACTACTGTGTTAAGTGCCTGTGCTACCAGAAGGAATGTCACAAAGCAATGCTGTGGGGATGTGGATTTCTCAGTATTTTGATCACTGTGTTGTGCATGTGAGTAAACTACAACATGATAGTGAATGTAGTCTAAATGGCAATAATTATTATAAAATGTAGTCTAAGTGGTCAGCTGGCCAGTGAGTAGTTTAACCAACTCCTGGACTTCATCATGACTGCTAGTATATACACAGACCAATGACATTCGGCCAATATAACAGGTATTACTCTGTTGCAGGGCAATGGTAATTGTTGGGTTTTGGGCTGAGGTGGAATTGAACAGGAATCTTGCAAACTTCATCAGCAATTCCTCTGATGCTGATGCTTACTTTAGAGCTGAACAAGCAAGGTACAGGATACTTCTAGCTATGATGAATTTACTACATATATACATGGTATATAAGGGATGTTTACTTTCTGAGTTTTTTTTTAGCTTTCTAGTAATGCATGACCTTATACTACTTTCTTTAACCTCTTCATAAGCATGTTTTGTGTTAGGATGTTGGACATACTTTGCTTGTACCTATAAACAATTGTGTAGGCCTCTACAACCAAATTTCATTATTTTGTGGACCGTGCTTTGTCAGTAGACTCACTGTGTAGGAATGTCACAGACGTGAGCTATATTAAAAACTCTTTTACATTTTCCAGACACTGGATGGTGATAGGATACTTAATTCTGATTGCCTTGCTCCTTATAATGATGATCTTCTGTGCAGTCATCTCTCCTATCTGTAAAACTACATCACCAGTTGTAGCGTGAGTATATATATAGTCATCACACAAACATGTCTTATAAGTTAACTTAGTGTGAATGTTAACTAATGTACACAAAGTTGATGGCACACAAACATCATGATATTCAAGCCAAGATTTAACACGTAAGTTTCAAAATTGTGAGTCAAGTGTTCTTTTAGTGGTGTAGCTATAACCATGTATGTACTGCGTCTTGTTCAGGCTCACCCAGTTTTTAAACTATAGTTGCATACAGTATGAAATGAGAATAGCACACAAGTTCTCCCACTTCATACTGTCTACATGAGAAAATGACAAAGGAAAGGCTGCAGTATGACGATGAACAATTGTATTATTGATTCCCTTTCTGTCTATACAGAATGCTTGTTGTTTTCTTTGTCACTACCTTTCTGACATCATTGCTAACTGGTGTGGGCTTTGCTTTTCTCATAGTAAGTTGTAAAACTTTGCCAGCACTCTCCATCCAATGGCCCTCATATAATTATAACTTTGCTCCACAGATTTTAGCAGACATTTGTGTTGGCCTGTCTACAATTACTGATGATCCTCAGTGTATGCGACAGGTGTGTTGAATTGCATAACACAGATGTTGATGGTGTTAGCCTCATACCCAGGCCACGCGGTATGAGGCTATGATTGTGTAACATGTGGAATGGTTAGCATTAATACCATTTTGTGCAGAGATATATTGAGCAGCTGGAGTTCTACTGCAATGATGGCTAGTAAGTGTGAACAAGCTGATGTTGTTCTGTTGCATGAACGTTACATGGAGTTACCTTCTCTTTCCAGTTCTGATCATTAGCATATCTATTTCTTAATTGCGAAACAGATAGCAACATTAACCTTAGGATGTGTGGCTGTGTACTGCAACTTTCATTCATAGTTTGTATGGATTCCTTCTCACTGGTCTTGGATGTGGCTTCATCGTGATGTTTTTGATTGTCCAAATCTTTGGTGCCTTCTTTGCTGGAGTAATCAGTGGGTAAGTATAGCACTAGTTAAACATCAATATAATAGACAACATGTATACATGTTGTCTATCATGGCGTACGGTAGTACGCCATATGTAGGGATGACCCCGAAAAAAAATGGCGGCCACATTCAAAGTGCACAAATGACACGCTCGAAATGTCCGCGTTAGATAAGTCAACGGCCTCCATGAGCCATATCAGACATTATTGAGTGCTTCCATGGGAAACAGGATCGTTAAATTTGCTGGAAAGCATCGCTAAGTATACCTGACATCAAGTCGCTAAAAAAGGCAAATCGTCTATCTTCTGACTTCTTCTTCTTCTTCTTCTTTTGCTCACCACGATAGCACGACAACGGCTGAAGCTATTACAACGATTCAAACGCGAAAGATCAGCATAAATTACTGGGTATTGTACCCACCACTCATCGTTCTCAAAGAAAGAAGTCGAATTAATCGGCGATTCTCAGGTAACCCCACGCTTATGCTTGCTGCTATACGCCATTTTGTTAGAATAGAATATTCATAGCGATTACGTCAACAGAAGTTCAACAGCTACAGCACGTGAAGTTGGCATGCAGCTGCGGTTATTCTACTTCCGTAGAGAACTTGACGATCGATTGATTCCCAAACGATTGCATATGTTGCTACTTTCATACAGCAGTTGACGTACTTGTGCTGGATTTGACAAGGAACGCAGTATGCGTAACGTCCACAAGAAACGGGCGCGGGATAAGCAGAACTATCTGCGAAACAAAGAAAGCAAAAGGCAAGCGTCCCGTAACAAGTACTGGAAGAACCCGGAAAAACAAAGGGCATCTTCCCGGGCGTACTCTCTTACTAATTATTGGAAGAACCCTGAAAAGAAAAGGGCATCTTCCCATACCCGTTGTTGGGAGGACCCCGAGACCAAGAGGGCGTCCTCCCATACCCGTTATTGGGAGGACCCCGAGACCAAGAGGGCGTCCTCCCATACCCGTTATTTGGAGGACCCCGAGACCAAGAGGGCGTCCTCCCATACCCGTTATTGGGAGGACCCCGAGACCAAGAGGGCGTCCTCCCATACCCGTTATTGGAACAACAGAACAGGTAGACAGTCATGTATATACCACAGTGCCTTAGAACAACCACTCACACACACATGCACATACCCAATTAGACAACAGTTACACCCATGATTCCATTGTCAAGTGGATAAGTGCAAACAGCTAACATCCTCCAGAAATCCATCAACATCAACAATAAACTACATAACAAGTCATTTCACTTGGGGTGTGGTTACACAACAACAACAAAAAAACAACAGAAACAAGTCACAAAAAAGTTTGCCAAACGCAAACAAGCACATGTAGGGATGAAATCCTCAAAAACCAACCAAACAAGACGGGAACGACACCACAATACTTTTACACCATCCCTACATCTTGTGCCATCTTGCCACCTGTACACAACACAAAACCCTCTACATTTGTAATTATTAGCCCACACCAACCACAAACAAACATAGTACTTCACTCCATTCAACTATCTCACAAAATAACCCATCCTTCACAAAGCATTACAAAATTACCACTACTCACTTCACAGCCACCTGTATACAAGACAACCCATATCTATCATGCTAAACAGGCATAAAACTTAACAACATAATGCACATTCCAACATACCACACACACTCACCACTCCTCACTTACTCCACACCTTCTACACACAACTTGGACCATACCTGCTACACTCAGTAGCAACCACCAACAACACAACATACTCACTATGCACAACACACCCACGCCACACCCTTCCATCTACAAGACAACCCCAACCCTCTTCTACACACAACTAAAAAACAAATACAAACACACAGTTTTGGCAAAATGGCACAAGATGTAGGGATGGTGTAAAAGTATTGTGGTGTCGTTCCCGTCTTGTTTGGTTGGTTTTTGAGGATTTCATCCCTACATGTGCTTGTTTGCGTTTGGCAAACTTTTTTGTGACTTTTATATATATAAGTTGCAGCATTTGTCATGTCATACCAGTGGCTACCACCAACTTAAACAAGTAAATGGACAGTTTCAATTGGACTTTTGTATTAGTGCTTGCAAGCTTCTCACTCTAATAATGCCGAGTCTTACAAATCCTTTTACAAGTCACAAGTGTCCTTACTAATATAAATTGTGCATTTTTTGTGACCTGCAGTGATGAAAGGCGTAACAGAATTGCTCCAGCCGAAGACAACTGTAATCCTACAGCACCGGAAAGAGAAGAAATAGAACCTCCAGAGCAGTTTTTTGTAGGGTGAGCTGCATTATTGTGTTACTGTATACTTTTATCACAGAATGCATTAAAGGTTTTGCCGTGAGCAATTGTTCATATGTCCAGTGTAACATGTCATTTTTGAGAATGTACAAAAGTGCACTTCTGTCCAGTAAAGGATCAGGATGCTAAAATATTTGTGTGCTGTGTAAGTATTGTTATGTAGTACTTTCACACATGCCTGTGCAGTGGAACACAATACCAGACATCGGAGGCACCACAGAATACATCAAGATTAAGTGTGGATGGCCAGAATGACTTCCAAACAGATTATTCTATAATGGTGCTAGCAACCAATGGCCTCCCAACCAGTGGCCCTCTGCCACCTCTTGTAAGTTCTTTCATATCCAGAAATGGCTTCTACGTTAGTGGCGGTTTTAGGGGAGTTTCTGAGGTTTAACTACTCAGGTTCATTCAGTTCTGATTCCCTGAGGCCGCATGCAATGTTTGTATCGCACACATTTTGTGTCTAAACGCGCACATTTCGTAGAATATGAACACTGCACAAGGCCACCGAGGCTTACTCTATGTTGAAGAGTATCATGCCAGAATATGAGAAGGGCAAACATTTTACGGGGGAAGCATGTCCCAAACTCCACTAGGAAGTGAGTCTAGCTCTTGGCCTAACTTTCTGTTCAGTATCTCCTGCTGGATAGTCGTTGATTTTTGTAAACACAGCATGAACTGTACGCACATTACTGTGTGGTAGGGTGAATGATTTTATAAGCTACTTCCTATTTACATAGGATAAGGTGAACAGGTACCAGTTGCAATACCCGAAAATTCAAATTGTACACTTTACATGCCATGATGTTAATTGATTAAGTACAGAACTACTCATACACACACACCCACACACCCACACACCCACCCACCCACACACACACACACACACACACACACACACACACACAACACACACACACACACACACACACACAACACACACACACACACACACACACACACACACACACACCACACATTATGACATTGTAGTACAATGAGGTGGCTGCAGAGCAGAATCACAGTGGCAGTGCAGCTGACACTGGAGTTGGAGCAGCTCTTGTGGCTGGTAACCAGAACAGCCACAATGAAGATACTGAACTGTAGCATATAGCTATATGTGTGTTGTGCCTTTGTGAAGTTTGTGTATACTGGATATTATTGCATGGCGAGGCTTGGTAATCGCAGTGTAGGCGTAGGAGGCGTAACCTGAGGCTCAAGGCTTGGCAGTCCCGCTGCAGTCTCGGCCCCATAATTATGTAATGTCAAATGTATGTCACACTTTTGGCCCCCAGGCCTAGGGGGCTCCCTACAAGCTACAGGCACACGTGATCCCCATTGTGTTGTTGACAATCTGGCAGTATATGACAGCATGTTCTCTGGGAAGCTTTCTACTTCTTTGCAGTGTAAGCTATAGCCGCCATATATAAACTGATGATTTCAAGAGAAGAAGATAGCAAAGTGGTACACATTCCAAATCTTCCACAGCAGCGGGGTGTTACGGACTGTGGAGTATATGTTATTGCAATAGGCTTTCCACGTGTAACATCTAGCTATTATACAAAGTGCTCCCGCATTTTCTCTTGTGCGTCCAAATTGTCCCCTCTTGCTGCAAAGCAAAAGTTGACTCCTTTTCCACATACACTCACAAAAGTGTGTCGTGTTCCACCATGCCCATGGTTTCCATACCAGGAAATACAAGTGTTCTGCACTTGCGAAATGCCAGAATGCCTCAACAACATGATACAATGTGTCATCATGGTTGCAAGGAATCCAGATACTGATCCATGGCACTGTAGACTACACTTAACCTGCTAGAGCATATAAAGTGTAGGACTCATACTATAGCCTCATTCCCAGGCCTGTATAGAGTACTGACATGGACAAGAGTGCATAAGACCATAGATAATAGAGCGGGAAACCGATAACATACACCAATAAAACAAAACATCAACGTTTTGGCACACTGACTCCACAATTCCTTTCTTTAAATGTGTGCTTGTGTGAATTAACAACATGACAATACATCCGTCGAAACGATGACGGAGGTGTAAGGTGGTGTGACATGAATTATTGCTCATTGCCAATCCCGTTTCCCGCAATTTTTTGCTGCTTCAGTTTAATTTGCATACCAAAGAGTTAAACTTAAATTGTATATGCATGCAGATTTTGATAGGATTAGCAGACTGTGTACAGTACTGGTGCACAATATGGTTGCATAATGTAACTTGCCATTCTTCCTGGCCTGGAAATGGAAGACTTCATATGAAGTGACTTGCACAGACTGGCATGCATGTGGCTATAATTCTGGCTTCTTCATACTGAACAATTGTGTTTACTTGGTTATGACTTTTGGTGCTGTATACTGAAAGATCATAAACAAAATAACTACATGTGGCAGTGTTTACATACTTTTGATTTTTGGTGTTGCATACTGAAAGGTGTAAACAATTAGTGGCATCACTGCAAGTGAGCACATAATTATATTTGTAGTTACAAGCTCTGCAGTCACTTAACTAGACTTGAAACTTTAAACTCAACCTAGCCTCTTGCCTAGACAGAAACTACCACACACATGCACCACACACACGTACGCACGCACCACACACATGCCACACACACGTACGCACACACACACATGCACCACACACATGCCACACACACGTACGCACACACACATACCACACGCACACACATACCATACACATGCCACACACACGCATGCACACACACACACACAAAGGTTTTTCATGTTTTACCAACTGGGTATATGTATTTGCAGTTGTCAGTGTATTGTGTTTAGTACCATTCAATTTTAACAGGCTAGTGACAGAAAGCTGGGCAGGGCCCAAGAATGACGCTACTTCAACGTATATGCTATGCAAATGCGGGTGTGATCATGTGATATGCAAACACATGCTTCTCTTCTTTTACTTTTAGTGCTATTGTTGGTGTAGCATATTGGGCTGAGACGACTTTGGACAGGGAGTTTACAGTCAGTTCTGATGGCACTGGTGCAGTTCTTGGCAGCAATGCCACATTTGAGACATTTGATACATTTGTCAATGCTCAAAGAATAAGGTAGCTACAAGAAAAACTACATGCTTGATCAGAATTGCCTGCTATTCTGGGCTGTCCCAACGCTTTTTAATTCTTGGTAGCTGGTTGTTTCCATATTGTAGCTACTATATATACAAGTGATCTAAAACTGAAGTTGCGAACATTCTGTTATTAAAGGAATAGAAGTTGAAACACGACCACTGATAATACACCACTTGGTTTCATTGCCTGCAATATGCTTCACTTACTTCACTCAGGCACTGGGTAGTGATTGGATTTCTGGTTGTGATTATTCTGGTGTTGCTGCTGGTGCTACTTGCTGTGATACTCTCTCCAGTCTGCAAAGGAAATACAACCTTTCTCAAGATGTAGGGTTAGATTCCCCCTTGAATTAGTGAAGTTTTGAACCTATATAGGTTTTCCATAAAATATGTATGTCATATGATGATGATGTCTAATATGCTCACTGTGTAAGGTTGTCAGGCATACACCTGGTAACATTTAAAATAGATACATGTTGATTCATGTTTCTTTATGTATCTTTATTTCAGAGTGCTTGCAGTTCTTGGTGTGATCACTGTGCTGACAGCTGTGATAGCTGGATTGATCTTCACAATTACCATTGTAAGTGGTAATGAGTTGTGTGGTAGACGACTGAAGCATTGTGTTATCATACGACTATTAGGATTTCCAGTTAGTACGGTGTAGCTCATGTGTGGATGATATTGACAATTAAATACCATTTTGATAAGCACAGTGGCACTTTTTTTTAACAAGCATAGCACTGCTTTAAATTTCTATCCATAATGGAGCTAGGAGCTGGTTGCACTTGATAGTAGCTTTACTAATAAATTAACTATAATGTGATTGACTTATACTAAAGATCTAACCAGGTGGTAAAATGTTTACTAGTGCATAGTTGTTTATTGCAGGTCAGAAACCCATGTGTTCGTTTTCTGTGATCCCATGGACATATTGTTATATGGCTTAAATGATGACACAATAAAAATGCATTTTCAGGGGCAACTGTGATGCTTATAAAATGCTTTTGGACGTAACAAAAATGAGTTCTAAGGAGATTGCAACTTGTGTCTTGATTTTCACTGTAGCTTCATGGAGATCTCTGTGTGACAACCAATGACCTGTTTGAGCAGGTAGTTGATGGCTCTTTATGCCGTGAATTTGACAATTCAGTTCAGAATCCACAAAACCAGGTAGACTGTCTCTCATTTCACTGCATGTATTAACAACACTTTACTACTCTATTACATTATTTTTCTGCATGTAGAGGTTTTCAGGTCTTCTTTGTCAGGCCTCTGTTGGTGAACTGTATGAATTGATTTCATCTGGATCTCGTTGTGAGGACTGGGTAATTGCTCACATCTTATCAACTCAATAAGAAGTTACATTTTCATGCTCAATATAGAATTTTGCATAGCCATGCAGAAGATCCTTCTTATTGTATTGATTGATGGAGGAAAGAAAATACTGCTGAAAAATACATGCATAAGTAGTACAAGTAAAATACATTGCGAAGCAAAGCTTGCAAGCCACATGCATAGAAACTACATGAGAGTTGAACAGAGTTAATTGACTACCTATCCAATTTGAGTTATGTAGCAGAAGCTAAACTGTCTGCAATACTTGTGCATGATAAACATGATCTTTCCCACTGTAGAGACCATTTAAACTTTTGGACACATTTGGAGGCACTAATTTTTGTCAGACAAACATTAGTCAGCTGTATCAACAACTGTTTCAGCCGTTGACTTTTTACTGTGAGGAGGAGGTAACTGCAGTACATTTAACAACACCTAAATTAATGACATGTATGTGAGTAGCCTCTGGGAGGAAGGAGGCAGCCTGGTATCCACAGCTTGCACATGCATAACATATTAGCAAAATATAGACATATTCCCACAAAATAATGTTGTTCTTGGTGACAATAATGATCCATTGGACCTAACTTTATGGAAATATACTGAGAATGGTCAAGCATGCATAAGCGGTGGATACCAAGCCCTCTTATGCAGCCAGACATGCAGTGGGTGACTTTGCATGACATCTAGGACATGTCTTTAGCAGGAGATATGGTAAAGAAGAGCCATGATTACGTAACCTTTGTATGTGAATATGTACATAAGCTATACAAGTGAGTGCATGTTGTATTAGTATTTTTTTTCGGGGTCATCCCTACATATGGCGTACTACCGTATGCCATGATACCAGGATTACTGATACTTGCATGCACATACTCTTTTTTTCTCACTGTAGCACTTTTGTCAGACTCCTGTTGAGACCCTAACTTCAGAATTGCTAGAAGTTGACTGCATGGTACGTAAGTATTGTTAAGGTCATTAACATGCACGTACCATGGCAAGGCAAGTGCAAATGACCTAGTCCCTTATCTCAAGAGTGCATAAACAAAGTGGGGGTCCTAACCCCTAACTCCCTCCTTTTTTTTATGTGCTCTTGCTAGCTAGAAGTGAAATGCAGTAACTCCCAAAGCAAATTATTATATACCAAGCTGGGAAAGAAAATCAGCAAAAATAGCATAATGCCAGTGACAGAGGATAGCAAGAAGTGCAGCTGTTCTTGAACACCTGCAGCCCAACCAATGAAAACTGAGGTAGGGCCTAGGAGGTTAAACAGGCCTGAAATCTACAGGTGAGATGTAGTATATTACACCTTCAGTGATTCATGAGGCTATTGCTGTCCGTGATCAAGTCAAGATGGCTGATGAATAGGCTGTACTCAGGCCAGGAAAATGCCTTGGAACAGAGCGATATAGATGATTGGGTGCATCGTATATTGGACTTGAACAAGCCATCGAAAATGGCACACAGTCATCAAACAATTACACTATAAACATGCACATTATTAATTGTCATGACTGTGCTGCGTATATCCTGTATGCAAATACTTGGTGTCACATTTTTGTTTTTCACCTCTGTAGGCTACCTGTCGGTCATATCATATAAGAGATGTGTTTCAAGTGTTTTGTGTGAACTGCTCCAGCTTTTTGAGTGTAAGTAGCCTTGTTCCCAGCCCAGTTCTCAGGCCAATGTGTTATATAGTGAACTCAGTGGTAGGTGGTTGTATTGTGGTTACTGCCTGAGAATGGAGTTGTTTTTTACTACATAAGGTACAATCTCAGAACTCCGCGGCAAATATAGACAGTAGTGTATGTACGGATCGGTAGAATATTGAGAGAAAAACAGGCTCTGCAGTAAAATCATTTATAAAAGTTTCCTTTTGGTGGGCTTACTTTCAGGAGATTACAGTATAATATTTTTAAGCAGGCTGTATCAATTTATTTGTTGTGCTAACAGTAATTTGCCTATTTAACAGTTGCTTCCTGTGCTTTTCATGTGTGCTGTTTTGTTTATCATGTATCACCCCTCTTTTCCCTGGATGTTAGACATCTACTTCTAGTGTCTGGACATAGCAATTACTGTGTAGCTATGCTACATGTAGCCAGAGCTATCTGGCCTGTAGTACCATACACATTCATGCCAGATCAATGCAGGCCCACACCTTATGGTTTGGAGAATGTGGTACTACAACATTCTAGGTACCCCAGAACCTTATATATATCACTACCCTATATACCCAGGACTAGCTAAGTGCTGACATCAAACTGCCATGCTAACAGTGGAGCCCTGCTTATGGACACCACGCAATTGCAGACCTCTCCAACTGTCCTTCCATCCCTGAATAGCTGCCACCTCACTACCCAGTAGAATCTTTTTTCACACTCCCAATTGTACATACATGATACTTAACGACCCCAATTTTAACAGACACTCATTGACGTTTTTTGTGAATTTTCTGCCATCACTGCTGGAGTTAACGACTTGACATTGGATTAGCACTTAGTACTAGCCTCTTTCCCACCAGTTGTACAGCATGGCCATGTTGTGCTCAAAAGCTTTGATTATGCATACCACGCCTACAAAAATGTACAGGAAGCTCCTGATTTAGGGACACTCACTATAAGGGACAAAATGTTAACTCCCAATGATGTCAGCTTTAGAGGGGTTTTGCTGAATTTCCGATACACTGTCAATGTATGCTACACTAGATACCCTATGTAATCATGAAATCATATCTGATAATTATCTTCAGAATTACTCTACACCCTATGTTGGTGTGTAACATGTTTATTCAGTATGTGCATGTGCCACCATTCTGCTAATACTTAACTTCCCATGCTTCTCCCCAGTCCTTATTCCCATGCTTCTCCCCAGTCCTTATTCCCATGCTTCTCCCCAGTTTGTGCTGCATAATGTGCAAATGCAGCAACTCTGACAAGAGTTGGGGAATAGCCTGGAAATGAGGCTACTAATACTAGCTAGCAAATTAGGCAAAAGCTGAACATGATTTTGTTCTTTGCATCTTTCCTTCACATGGTAGTTGGCGCCGTCGCTTTGTGACATTCCTATTGGTAATGTTGTGAATGCCGTTGTGACGTTTATAATACGTCGAGTTTGTCAGGTATATTTGGTCAGGTATATGTATACTTGTCTGTATGTATGTATGTACTGAAAGAGTTCACAGAAACAGAATCAAGAACTTTGTCAATTTTGTTGCTATGGTATGCATAGTGCTTAGATGTCTATTGATTTGTCACGCATGTTTAGAGCTCACTTTGGTTGCATCATGCAGGTAATTGCTTTTTTTTGTCTCTGTAGGAGTGTAAGTCCATTGGCGACTTGATTCAAAAGTTTGGCAGTAACACCTGTTCTCCTGATAGTGGCATTTTAATAATGGTAGGATACCTAGATCTCAAACTATACTGTGCTTCACACAACATAATGAGCTACAATAGTAGCTATAGGTGTACCTCCCCCTCATATATAGTACATACATGCACAATACTACCACAATTCTTTCAAATGACTTAACACCTTGCTACACATTGCATGATATTTATCATTTCCTCTCTTCCCCTCACATTTAGACACTTTGCAGATTGCCTCTTGGAGACAGCATCTGTCCGGTATATATTTGTTTCTTTCTTTGTTAGTCAGAAAAATGATTACAGTTGTTGTTTCTAGATAGAATTTTTTTTTTTACAGGAAATGTTTCCACATGTTTTCTCTCTGTATACACATATAATCCAGTGATTAATGCTACATGGTAGAATTGTAGCTTTTTTCTATCGAAGCAAGAAACAGTCTAACTCAACTGAATTAACATATCCTCCATGACATTTATACTTCTTTGTTGCAGACTTTATGTCAGAGTGACATTGATGAGCTGGTTGATAGTTCAATCTGTCAACAGCAGGTACAGTAAGTTAAGACTTCACACACTCATAAGTATTGCACAGTGGTCCATTTTGAATTATATACTGCCCTTGCATGCAGCTGTTGACTAAGTCCAGCGTTTTGATAAAAAACAATTTTGCATTATTTTAAGTCAATTTTTTGGGGAACTATAATATCCTTTAGGTTGAAGACTACTGTTCTATCATTGACAGTTCTATCTGTATGGATCAAGTAAGCACAGTACTGCAAAACCACTTTGATAATGATATTGGTATGTAGTTTAACCTTTATTGTTTCACTTTGTGCAGCCTCTTCTGATGCGGTTGGGACTTTCACCTCTAATTAGCTATGTGAATATTTTCTGCGATGATGCACTGTAAGTCATCTTAGTAAGCTCTTGTTTGATAGTAAGGTAGCCTCCTTCCCAGATCTTTACTACCTCCAGTATTAGTATGCAGCTATGGAGGAAGAAGGCCTGAGGGATCTTGTCATGTGCAGTGATGGGAGGGTGCTGATTGTAATAATCAGTCTGAACTAATAATCATCAGACACTGCCTCCCCAGCCCCACTTCCGCCATTCTCCTCACCCCTAACCTTCTCCCCCATTGAGCCCCATGGGAGAGAAGGTTAGAATGAGGTCAATATGGCTCTGGGGTGAAGTCATTATTGGTCTTAGAACAATGCAGTTAATGTTGGTCTTGGGATGAGGCCAATGTTGGTCTGGAGATGAGGCCAATGTTGGTCTTGGGATGAGGCCAATGTTGGTCTAGAGATGAGGCCAATGTTGGTCTGGAGATGAGGCCAATGTTGGGAGATGAGGCCAATGCTGGTCTTGGAATGAGGCCAATGTTGGGAGATGAGGCCAATGTTGGTCTTGGAATGAGTCCAATGTTGGTCTGGAGATGGAGGCTTATCATTCGTAGCTAAACTTTAACATGTTACCTAGACTTAGATATTCAAAAAAGAGAATGGGACAATACAAAAATAAAATGCTGTCTTGATCACTGTTTTGCATTATTGTTTTGCAGTTCCAGTGAATTTCTCCTCTTGATCATGGTCTGTGTGCTGATCATAGCCCTCATAATTGTCCAGGTGGCAGCTGCTATTTACACAACCTCATTTAGTGCAGAGTAAGTCCTGGTACAGTGTTAAGAAGTCCATTGCATCATTATGGTGGACAAGAAGGGCCATTCCATTCTGCCACTCTCAACATTTCCAATGGTGTCCTCCCACAAGATCAACTCCCACGAAATCAACTTCCCACGAAGGTCAACTCAGTGTAATATACACTTATTCAAATACGTATACCAGAATACAGCTTTCAATATTTTTAAAAATAGCATTAATTGTCCCTCGAGTCCAGTTTGATGTCTATCTGCTGCCATACAATCAACTAGGCTACACTCTCCATTCTCAAAGTGCTTCCCACTATTTTCTTCTTTCGTGTATGCCAACCCTAGCATAGGGAATTGAGTATATAGAAATGGTAAAATAGAAGCTGCTTCGCTGCACTGTGAGTGTGTAGAGCTAGGCAATCTGTGCATGAAAAAGTAAGAAGGAATGCATGGTGCGGACAGTAAACCACTAATAATGCCATACCAGTTAACTGCCTGCTTGGTATATTAGATCAAGTCTAGCAATGCAGATAGTTGTTAGTTCCACTGACTAAGTCTGTATTGGCCATTCATCCAAATGCAATTGAAATACTCAACAAAACCATTGATACAGTCGATTTTTGGAGCCTCACATTGCAGACATTGCCACACTACATGAAGTAACATAGTATCCATTGCACAAATTGCATAAAATTTCATAAAAACAACAACAACAAAACAACAACAACCCCCCCCCTCCCCCCTAAATAAGACAAAAAAAACAAGATGTTCCAAGAACAGTACAATCTGCAGTATTAAATCATCACCAACGTAAAGCTGCATTCTGCCTAGTCTCATTCCCAAACTACAAATTGTGGTCCTCACAACCTCACAACTATTATGAGAAAATTGAACATGTATTTGCTAGCTAAAGCTACTTCAAGCTAGTCCTTCACTTCAGGCACCTTATGAGCTAATACTGTATTCTTGAAGTTGTTGAAGTGGGTTACTTGTTTTCTGACACACTTTCCATCCAAACTTTGGTTATGCGAGGACTGTCATTTAGGCATCCTTCAATTTTTTTTGCTTTATAGCTAGATAACTTAGTCCTGGGTAGAAATCAACCACTGGTAGAAATCAGCCACACGCTTAGAATGACAATACATATAGGTAGTCTCGTTCTAACAACTAGTTTGAGGTAGTTAGTGAACCCCAGACATTAGCCTCCCACCCATGACAATCTCTTGCCTGCGTACTCGACCCTTATACCCTACGTACCCTTGTTTCCAAAGCTGTATGAATTTGGTTGAAGAATTGTATGTTCCCAGACCACAGATTGCTGTGTAACAAGGCAGCAGTCAGTGGTCTGGGAACAAGAATGCACAAAATGCATCAGATTGGAAATGTCAGATAGGAAATGTTCAGATTAGTTCCTTCTCGACCACCGTACAATGCATTTGTACTTTAATGTTTATGCTTTCCTACTGTTTGCAGTGTAGATAGTAGAGTAATGATAATAAGTTCTGTGGCAGAATGTGGTCTCATTCCTAGACCACTGACTACTGTAAAGAAAGGATAATTATGCTAAAAGTAGAAATGGGAAGTGGGAATAATATAGTAGAGTATATAGCTTGTACTCAGACTAAACTTGTCACAATTGTATTACTTCTCTGAACATATGCCAGCTTGAAATTTGAATTGTGCTCAAGATTTCACTGCTATGCCATTCAAATGCAGTACAAAATGATCATGTGCACCCAAGTGTTTCCAATCCCTTCTTGTCTACCCTATTATGTTTGCAGTGATTCTGACTCTGACTACAACAGCTCTGGTACAGGTGTTACATTGAAGATGAAGATATTTGGTAGGGGAGGACAAGCCATTTGAACTGTGTGCCACAGAACCATTGAAAACTTGCAAAGTCCGCATTTACCACATTTTGCCACACAAAAACTTTGCATGTTGTACCTTTCAAAAATTGCACACTAACTCAGTAACTTGTAAATTCTGTATTCACTGAAATTCACTGCATTTTGCTAGACAAAAACTTTTGCATGACTGTTGTACTTTGGAAAAATTGCACACTGCATGACTCATTCATAATAAATTATTGTTTTGCTGGGAGTTCAGTAATTGTGTCACTTAATGTCCGAATCTCTCTTCACCAAGCATTTAAAAAATGAGCGCCATTATGTATTGTATCACCAAATTGTTCCAAAACACCTAGAAACTAATTGCTCATCAGAGATTGGACAAGTATAATGAATTTAAAAACGCTTGGCCTGATCAGGCTTATGAGTCACACTATGACTATAAAGATAGAAATGATGTATTAATATTATGAACTGAGATTTGATGGAATAAGTTCAATGACTTGTCAACTTGCAGCTATGGCCACTTTGTCTTGGGGGTGCGTGGGGGGGAGCAGCATGTGGCACAATTAAAGTAATCATGAGATCACCTCATGATCAGACCATGCCAATGTCCTGGAACATGTGCAGATTGTGGCCAGGTCATAAAAGTTAACATGGAGGGAACGTAACATGAGCACAACTGCTGGCAAACGACTGTGCTGAGTAGACGAAAACTGTGAGGCATACTATGCGCATGCGTAGATGTAACTTCGACGCGCGGGGGCGTGGTCGTACAGCTGCGGGGCCGGGGTGTGTCAGTATTAATTTCTTGACCTCGGGTGGAGACTCATAGGTTGTCTGGTCTAACTGTTAAAAGGAGAAGCCATTTTCGTGTCAGTCCGTGGATAGCGACATCATGGCGTGTTTTGAGCCTCTCCCATTGATGCGGATGATCTACAGAAGTCTTCCGTACATAACAAACTTGGATGCAAGCAACAGATTGGAAAACAACGCTAGTTTGGATGATGTCTTCGCCTTGGACCACCTTTATGTAAGTACAGAAAAGGAGGATGATAGTTGCTGAATTTGCTGCGTATGGTTATTGAAATTCTTATAGCCATTTGCTTTTAGTCTCGCGTAGCCTGACTCGCACGCAAAAGTCTGGTTGCGCGAGACTAATTTGCTTCTTGGGGGAAAGACTATACGATGAATGGTGCCGTCAGTTTCGGATTTGTGTTTAACGAACGTTCACTGTTCAACTGAATGAGGGGGTTATGGCAGTATGGAAGCTTGTGCAAGTTCACCTCTACATGCCTTAACCACGCCAGTTCAATACCGAACTGAGCTGTTCAGACCCGAAATTAACTGCAAGCAGTATAAGGGTTGCTCACACAGTCTGAGGGGTTTTCTGATGTGAGCCTCCACACTTCCAGTTTCCTAGGGGTAGGCTACTCCAAGCTGGCATAATTTCATTGGAAATACCTCATGGTGTGTAGGCAGCACAAAGACGATTCAGAACCCCCTACAATTCCTGCCTAAATGTACTTTGGGCAGGAATTGAAACTCAAACTGTTGTTGTAGCATGTAGTTTGTGCAACATGATGTTTGTCCGTGCACATAATCTACATAACATTGTGAGCAAGCATTACCTATAAGGATGGGAAATGTAGATGCTTTTTAGTGCCCCACCCATGCACACTCAATGAACAGGTCATGTATAATGGAAGCTTATCATGAATAACTAACTTGCTTGCCAAAATTGTTGTGCCAACCAGTATATCTACATAACAGGAGATTCGGGTACCTTTTTAGGTATTAGGTAAAGTAATGAGACATTTTGATGTTTGCTAGCTAGTGGTACAGTTGTTATCTTGGCTTATACAAGCATTACAAAAATGCCCATCAGTTTGTTATAAGGAGGTGTACAACCACAAAACCATCTCAGGCCCTCCTGAGAAAATGTCCATTAGTTGTGACGTTGTTGTAAGTAGGCAGGGTTTCATACAGAGGGGGGGCTGGAATTTTCCCCCCAAAGCCACAATTCCCCCCCCCCCAGAAATCTTGAAATTGAGTATGTTTATTATATTAGCTATTTACATGGTGTCATCAAAATGTTGTTTGGAAATTTTGTCCCAGATTGCGTCAGAAGCGATCTGAGAGGATGTAAACTTTCCTGGGGGGGCATGCCCCCAGACCCCCCTATATAGTAGGCACGCATGTGTTTCACATGCTACTATCATCCTGCTACCATCCTGTTTCCCCCACCCCCCAACTAAAAATCCTGTATGAAACCCTGGTAGGCATGGAACGGCAAAGTTTTTCAGGCACTCTTGAAAACAAACAGCCTATAGTTAGAATGATAACCACTGCAAGCACTCTGCTTGCTTGTTTTAACTATTGTGTTGATTGTGTAAGCACTCTGCTTGCTTGTTTTATGAAAGCTATTCGTTCATCATTACACTCCTATAGACTTCAGAGTATATAGTTGTATTTATGTGTCCTTTATTGTAACCAATTGTATCATGCTATCCTGCCATAGTGACAGAATTGAGGTACCTCAATCACCACGACAACATGTTCTAGATCATGACCACTGTCTTATTCATGGTTTGTGGGGCCATTGGTCATTATCTGGTATACCCAGGCTACAGTATATATACATTAATGTTCTGATGTAGACAGGATGTGTCCTAGGGTTTCACAAGACTAGCTAGCTCAGCAGAGGCTGAGTTAGTGATCAGCATGAAATCATGCATCATGAGCTTCCACTACTTGTTTCTCCCACACCTGCATACATGCAGCGAGATATCTTCTGGGGTTGTTCTATTGTCATTGCGACGGTGTTCCTGATGATCCTGACGTGTGTCTACTGCTGCTGCACCTGCTGTGTGTGTTGCGTGGGAGACTGTTTGGATAGGAAGAAGCCAACTGGTGTGAAGATTGGATGCGGCCTGGTCAACACTTTCTTCGTCTTTGTTGGCCTGTATGTTCAGTATTAAACCGTGGGGAAAGTAAATATGTAGTAGATTTTACCATTTAGAGTTCTAAATCAGCAATCTCCCATTTCCTAGGCACTATAGCATTCTCAAGACAGAGCAGCATTAGCCAGAAGGGTGACTGCTGCTCTGAGAAATGTGACTTACTTGTTGGGTGTTACCCCTAGCAACTCACTGCTATACTACCTCCCCCCAAAATTTGCTTGCTAAGAACAAATAGAAATGATGCTCATGTATCCCTCTTCTGCAGTGATGTTGCCTAGGTAACAGGTTATACACCTGCCGCCAGTGTGTAAATGGACACTGCTGGGAAAGGGATAGAACTATTACTTATGCTGATTTAATTAACAAGACATGCATACAAAGAGCTAGCAAGCCTCTTTAGTTAATGCATTGCTGGGTTGACCTAGTTACTTTACTACCTTAACTGTGTATAGTGAGCTATAGTTGCGTGGTGGACACTTTTTCTTGGTTATAGGCAGGACCATTGCTGAGCTCATGGTAATTGGAAGGGTCATTCTGGTGGCTGTGAAAGTGATGACAATAGTGTTCTCATGTCATGGCCTCTATCAGTCGCTGAATGGCTCTTTGTTGCACAGCATGGAGACGGAAGTACCCGTAGGACAGATATTAATCACAAATTCATTGTTTGCGTATAGACGTTAGCATGTGGGATGGATAGCTGTTAATGTAACTTGCAATGCAACTACTATGCAATCACAACTGTCCCAGACCCCTCCCACCCAGCTTTTCTTGTTACAATGTAAGCATAGAAAGCTGATATAGCAGATGATGATAGAAACAGTTTGAATGTGGGTAAGCATGTGTGACCACAGTGTTGTGTAACATGCCCACACACACACGTGTATTTATGTCTGTAATGTAGGTGTGCTTGTGTAATCATACGCTAGGACTCTCCTCACATCCTATTAAGCAAATGATTGTGGGAGACTTGATACCCCTTCCCAGGTTTTCAGTGCATAATGATAAAAATCCCCAGCTTTTCATGTTGATCTTGTGCTGTGTATGCGTCAATACTGCTAATTTACATTTCAGTTTGGAACTATTCAGCGTGCCCTAAAGGATGTCTCATAAGCGCATAAGAACAGGCGGCTAGAGTAAGAGTGTGTAACTCCATAAAATTTGAAACCGGTCGGAATTTACCGCCAGTACTACAAATAGTAACACGTACTGCGTAGACATAAGCCGTTGTTGCTAAGCACGTGACCGATTGTTCTATTTATAGTACGGTTCAATAATTTTGACCAGACTACGTTACACACTCTTACTCAAGCCGCCCATTTTTATGCGCTCTTGCTCCTTCCCTAAAACGTCAAATCACTTACCTGCATAGGTCACATTTTGTGCTTCTTTCACAGGGAGTGTGGCCCCTTAAGTCCAGGATCCGAACTTTCTTGTGGTTGACAAATGATGTAATGGCCACCTGCCAGCATGAACTTATGAGCAAGTCCTTGATGAGAAACTGATATACAACAAATAGTGGCCTTACCTTTCATACTCAACCTTCTGTACACGCTTCAGAGAATCACTGTAACATAATGTGCTTTGTAGTCTCACACGCCCTTTGTATAGAAGGAGAGGAAGGGTTTGGTCACACTGGAACTATTACAGTGTATGGTGTGGTTATGCTAACATCTGCCAAACATGTAGTAGTATAAACACTACTCCAGGTATAATCGCAAATCTGATTAACATTTTCTGTTGTGGGAATAACTAGTGAATTGAGACGTGCCAGAACTATGCAAAAAGCGTGGCTGGTTACAGCTTAGTCTCTGGGTTTTAAAGCCCCTACCACCACATAGGCAGTGGAATTGGTATGGCTGTCAGGCCATGGCCAGACCATTTTTAAAGCTGATTAGCACGATTTGGCACTGTTTGCCTTGTGAGTTTTCTTGTTCTCAGACTGAATTGCAATTCAATTCTGGTCGACCCGTCTGCGGTCATGTAAAAGAGTACAGGAATCTTCAGTTTGAAATTATAGTCCATTGTAGCAAACTTTAATGGAGCTGAAGTTTGACGAGACTGCTAAGCAAATGACTGTTCTAAACAAGTTGTCAGAATCCATGTGCATACAATTCCTGATGTCACAACCTTGCTAGTTACACTCCATCCTCTGCATGTCCTGTTATTCATAGAAACAGATGAGCTCATCTCCAGCTCTGGTAGTATGTGTGGGCAGGTCAAAGGTTTGGATAGCAAACATTAGTTCAATTCAAACCTTCTTCAAAGGGGTAATTACATGTCTATGACAAATTAGGAACTTTGAACTTACAGTGAAGTGGGCTCCCCATATGGAGTTATTTGAGCCTTCAATCCGTGTTTGTAGGTGCAACATTCCAAATTCCTTTACAGCCAAAGATGTAACATCCTCTCTTTATATAAAACTGGTAACACATGACTAACCAGGAAGTGGCGTGCCCTTGTTTGGTTAAAAATTGTTAAGTTACCATCAGCTACTTGTAACTTATTGAACATTGGGGCTGTACGTAGTTGCTGAGAGACATGGTGCCACGGTAACCAATGTGCTGAGATTTGTTGGACTAACACACGGCGGAGCAGAAATTTTATTGACCTGATGAAGATCGGCACAGTCCGTTCGAAACGTTGTCAATAAAAATTCTACTCCGCCGTGTGTTAGTCCAGCAAATCTCAGCACATTGGGGCTGTAGCCATTTCATAAACTTTATACATGCACAGAAACAGTGCATAGACTGTTTGCTCGAACTCTCTCCCGGTTTACATGTGAAACTCTTTTCTCACTATAAAACACATTGTTACACAGCTACTGTGTAATTACCCCTTTGATTCCTTGAGTATGATGTTACTGTGTGCTACAGTATTCAAGTGACCACCAATAATAGTTGGTAAAATGCAATGCACACTATCTTCTGCCTGATAACCAGAGTGTGATCAAAACCTTGCAAACAAAATTTATCGTTGAATAAAGGGGCTCTAAGAAAGTGATACAACAGCGCATCATCATTTCTGTTTTTAAAAGAAAGTGTAGACATGTATCTTTGTCACAGAGTCCTGCTGTTTTCATAAGCCATGCTGTTTTCATAAGCCATGCTGTTTTTCATAGCAGCTACTTTGTCTAGTATTAGTACTTGAATCAATCCATACACCTGGCAACAAATTACTTAATGTACTGTTTTATGCTCATACATGGAAGGAATTGTTACACTTAAGGTACGTCCTTGATGCATAATATAGCATTTGGCTTTGAGTTGTGCTGTATTAGCCTTTCAACTACACCTCTCATGTGAGAATTTATAAGTATACTTCCAACAGAATAATTGTTAGTGAATAGGTATGTCATTATTGCTAAATGTGTCTCCAAACCCAATGAATTCCTGTGGACGATTCTTTTGAACTATACTCAATGGCTGCCAACTAGACAAGTTAACATAAAGAAGGAACTCTAGTTCTGTATCCAAGTATGGAAACACTGTGCAAAGCTGGAATTAGATCCCATATCCCATAACTTCATTACAAGATAAAACAAAGTACGCTCAATTTCACTTGATTTTGACACACTTCCCAGCAGCCCATAACAGAAAGTCACCCCCAGGACTATGGAGTGTATGCGCACTAGGGACAATTATTGAGCTGCACATACTTTAATTTCTCTTTAGGTAACATTTTACAGTATGAGTCAGATCTAGAGTAGCACCAGTAACACTCTTAGCTGGAGACATTTTGCTGTACAATCCCATGCCCAAGGAGAACATTTTGGAGTGGCATAATGTATGTAGCTATCATGCTCCCCATCTCCTGATCATCCCAGTGTAGCTGATGAGGCCTGGTATTGGCTGAAACGTGTCCTGCGCAGTGGGTGATTTGCATAGGGCTGTGATGTAGTGTATTGATAGTTCATGAGCAATGGCTGATCTTTTGAACTGACTGACAACTTATGTGGAAGCCATACCATTGAAAATTACGAATACTGATATTACATAGCAATTTTTGTTTGTTTTGTGTGTGTAGAGCCGTCATTGGAGCATCGCTGTGGGCTGAAGTGATGTTAGACAGGAGTCTACAGAGGGCAGTGTCAGATACTTCTAACTCCACTACGTCACCCAATACTGGGCTTTCCTTCTTCATCAATGCTGAAGGCATATGGTGAGTAAATGTTCATAGTTGTTGGCCCACGATACAACTGTCCCTCTTGTTTACCATACCAGTACAATGACATTCTCCAAACAAATTTCTGGAAATTGCCACATGATCTGCAAAAGCTACAGTATATTATTTTGCAGCATATGCATGCATGCACCTGGCACTAACTGGTTGTTTTGGAAATTGCTGGTTGTAGATAAATGTGGTTGCGAGTATATTTTGCATTGGTTTTTAGAGACTACACTGCTGGGCTGTTTTGATTGATTGCCAATTGCCATACCAAGGCTCATCGAGTCCTTGGCCACATGTCCTGCTATGTGATACATTACTGAATCAGAAGTACATTACCAATAATGCTTTTAAGTCGCCACATGAAAGCTCTCTTAAAAGGGTCCTCACTTCTGGTTACAGTACTACATGGGTTAAGAATTCTGTGGACTATATACATTGCCTTAGACATAGAATTCATGTTTACTGGGATGTCTTCTAGATTCATCACCATCATGGGCTAAGCCTGAGCGAGCAATGCATTGCTGGTTTAATATTTTGTCATGGTACACAAACCATGCATAACAGCATAGCAGGATTTGTCGCCGTCTGCTGTTACATGAGCGTAATAAGCAAAACTTCATAACATATAAGTAGCTAAGCAGTATAGTTCTCACTAGCTATAGGTGATCATACCTGCTGACAAATTGCAGACATTTCTCTGGTCAGGGCAGCTACTATAGCCACACACATGTATTAACTAAGCTTCACACTGAAGCCATGAGCTGAATCTTTAGTGCTTATGAGTGTCGTTTATGTATGGCCCTTACCTGAAGCGACCTCAACCACTGTTCATAATTTGTACTGTCTGTGAGCAGCCTGCCCTTGTCTGTCATGGTCTGTAGTAACTGTTGCCTATCCATGAACAATCAATGAACCACATCTCCCTATGGATGGGATAGGCACTTGAGATGATGGGGGTAGCCTTGCCTTTGCCCAGCTTTCTGTCACTTCCAATACAAATACAGTAAGGTGGCAAAGAACCTGGGACGTCAAGATAGAAAAGATGGTAGAAAGAGTTTAATTGTGTGGGCTCAGAACAGCAAGAGAGCAAAGGTGCTAGGTAATTTATCACATGTGTAGTTAGTGCAGGGGGGGGGGGGGAGGTGACCTTCATACACACAAAAGCATTCAGCGTCTAGCTAATTAAACGATACACAAAATGTTGCCTGTTCCTTTTGAATAATTTTGCAATTTTCCGACTGTTGTCTCACATGAGGGAAGATACCAGGCCCTATCCTTTGTTACTATACTGAAAGTAATGGAAGCCAGGTGGGGACCTAGGAGTGAGACTAGATTGGGGTAATCAGATGATTGGAACAAGCTGGAATACTTTAGATTCATGTTATATTCTGTATAAGGCACTTTCAAGGTTGGATGCTCCTGTCTTTCCTTACAGGCACTGGGTGATAATTGGCTACCTCGTTATCTTGGCCATCTTTTTGCTTGTGGTGTTGCTCTCATTCATCACTTCCCCACTTTGCAAGAACCCAGCAGCCATCCTGATGTAAGACCTCAATATCAGCTGAACAGTTATACATGGCTGTCCCCAGGTAGAAATCAAGCATGCGTACTTTGCTCAGATTGTGCATATGAGCCCCGCCCTTAATGCAAGGTCTACGCTACAGTGCTTTGAACGCAGTAATGTGAGCAAAATAAGCAACTGAATTTCTACCTGGGACTGCCACATGGTTTCTTGGACCTGGGCCACTTGTAGTCTCGTTCCTAGGCCACTCCCAGATTTTATCTCGCAGCTGTGGAGAAAAATCGGGAGAAGGCCTGGTACCATTGCTATGTCACAGACTACGGAAATGGTGGAAGGCGTTATGTGTTTACATTGACTGAAAGGGATCGGGAAAGCAGTAGGCTGAGGGCAAGCGTGTCACTCTGTGTCAAAACAAGTGTCTGTACTCGGGCCACTATCAGCTGAACAGTCCACAACCAAGTCCACATTACGTACTAACCGAATCCACCATTTCCGGTCTGTGACGTAGTAATGGTACCAGACCTTCTCCCGATTCTGGAAGTGGCCTGGGAACATGGCTAGGCCTTGCATTTCAGTTCACTTGTCAGTGCCAAATATAGGTGGGTATCATTGCCCTGGTAAGGTTGATCAGTGATAAAGCTGAAAATAGCTTAAGACGGGCCTCAGAAGTGACCTCAGTGGCTCATTTTCTGTAGTGGTGTGGGGGGTGGGGGCAGGTATGTTATCAGACTCAGGTGCATTAAGGACTGACTACTTTCCTTAAAACGGTGAGGCAGTGTAAATCACACTGGATTCATACTATCTTGATACTTGGTGAGAGCTTACTTGCCATGAAACTCTATCTAATTATGATGTCATTATTGACCATGCCCACATCCTTCTCCTAAGTGAAGAGAAAATATGTCATCGGAAAGATTGCAAAACCCGGAGCAGTTCCCACTAGTGCTGGGGCCTCTACTTTTGCTACAGCCAAGAGCAACAACAGTAGTAACTAGATCCCACTGGGGATCCAGAAATTTCTACCTGTAGGGAAAATACAAGAGTTTGTGTCTCACTGATTCAATAAATTTGCATTTTTTGATGACAAATCACGCCATAGCTCTTTCAAATCTTCATCCTTCGTGTTCCCCAGGGAGATTCTGTAAGAACATACAACAGTGAAACCAACCAATGCAGTAAACGATTTTTCGGTGTGGAACTGCTCCGGGTAAGCGTCACTTTCACGAAGGGCAGCACCAAAGTTAACGCTTTATAGTGCTGGCTCCGCGACTCAATTGTAGGCGAAAACTGTTCTTTTCTACACTGAAATACCCTCCATCGTAGGTGCCAACTAACAACTTACACACTGGATGGTCGATACTTTGATGGCAGAAACAGGCACTGAACTTAGCTACATCGATCGCTAGTTTCCGCGGATCAATAATACAC
Organism: Agelas oroides; assembly: GCA_949130485.1. Classification (NCBI taxonomy): domain Eukaryota; kingdom Metazoa; phylum Porifera; class Demospongiae; order Agelasida; family Agelasidae; genus Agelas; species Agelas oroides. Next base: position 2,114,825 of record OX422197.1, on the reverse strand, counting down.
TTCCGTAATCTTCTCCGCATTACGTAAAACCATTTAGTCACACCTTAATGCACCTGAGGACCCTTCTAGAGGTGCTTCTGTGCTTCAAACAGAAGCTGTGGTATGCCATTGAGGAGTATTATTAATAGTTTCAGCACTGTGAACCCATCATTGTAGTATATAGCACTGAGCTGATAAGCGGTTCCACTTAAAGAAATGTGCTGGCTTTTAAAATTTTTCTGTCTGCAGATTGCTTGTTTTCCTTGCTGTGTTCACTCTCATGACGTCAGTGATGGCTGGAGTAGTACTCTTCTTCTTGCTGGTGAGCATATACCATTCAGATGTTACTTCTGGGAATGGGGTAGACCACTTGATCACCACGACTCAGCATGTGTTTTGTGTTTCTTCTTTATACACAGTTTCTTGGAGACACCTGTATTGCTATTCGTAATCTACAACATGTACCTGGTGGCTGTTTGAATCTGGTTAGTAGCTGAAAACAGTCAGTATGCTAGATGGTTGTAATGTAATCTACAAGGAAAGGGTTGTACATAGGCAATATCTGGAGTATTTCCCTACACATACATACATAACAGTCTATGTGGCAGTCCTGGGCAGAAATTGAACATTATTCTGTTGTGCAATTCGACCGTGTTACTGCGTTCGAAGCACTGTAGCGGGGCTCATACAACCAGCGAAGATGCATGAATACCTATTTAGCGCATATGAGCCCCGCCCTTAATGGAAGTTCTGCGCTACAATGCTTTGAACGCGGTAACACGGTCGAAATACACAATGGAATAATGTTCAATTTCTACCTGGGACTGCCGCATATAATGTTCTGGATACAAAAACCATATTTACCAACTACATATATATACCTTATTACACGAGTTAGCGTGCAATAACCGCGATATGCACGCTAACGAGTGTAATAAAATGTTTATTATCCATTACCTCAACAGCGCCGTGTCTCTACTCGCACAAAGAACCAAGTAACTCGCTGTTCGAACGCACCGGTTCTAATTAAAGCACATCATGGTTGCTAGGATACCGCGTAGTTCCGGCCGTGCAATAACTACCCGTGCAATAACTACCCGTGATATCGTGTGATATTGCACGGCACGGGAATAGGAAAATACTGTTGTAGAAATATGAACTGGATAATAAACTTAGATCTTTAATTGTTGCTGGTACAATAGTAAGAAATTGTGGGAAATATGTAATGGGAAAGAGAACTCTACAAAAAAGGAGAAAGCTTATCGAAGAAGATAGCAGTAAGTGAGAGTGGAATTTGGCTACATAGCACACAATTAGGGTACGTGGAATTGGCAGTCTATTCTTTCATGTATTTTGATTGCATTGCTGCATTTTAAGCGCCATATCATAGACTCTGGTGAATAAGCGCATGCACTTACAAGTGTAAGTGGTAAGCAAATATGCACCTAATAGAGGATTTGCGCTAAATAAGGGGTGCAATGAAAGACCACGCCCTACAGGCAGGCATGACTGTAATACACAGCTCTATGGTGCAGTAGATCGTTAGACGCATTCACCTGGCGAGTATTGATGTTAAATCAGGAGACGCCATTCTCCTCAAGGAGACCGTGATTTGTAGCCACTGTGTATTTAAATAGATGCGGGGCTCCTAGCCTCATACCCAGGCTGTGTGGGAGGAGAGAAACATTTCTCTCCTCCTATGTGGCCTGGGTACAAGGCTACAGGGCTCCATATGTGTCGTACGGGAGAAATTTTGCTACTAGTCTCGTAAGTTGTGTAGGATGTGGCTTGTGACTTTGTATTAGCCAAAGGTGGGAAAGATCTGTGTAGCTCTTCTCATGTTTGACTTCAGGATGACCATCGAGTGTATTATGTACTCTTGATACCATGGGTTTCACTCGATCTCTTGCTGCCAACGTGTACTCTATTTAATGCACATGCGCTTAATAAATGTCGCCGTGTACCAGGAAGAGAGCATGTGCCTAATAAATAGTATGCACCTAAGAGCAAGGTGCGCTTAACAACCAGAGTTTACGGTATTGCTGGATTTTTGTTAAGGGAGGGGGGCGGGGCTCAAACGTGCTGTATTAGCCCCACCCTTAACGGAAGTTTGGCAATATAATGTGCAACTGAATAATCTACATGAAACTGTTAATGTATTTCATGAGCTTAAAAGTACTTGTGACTGCTACCCATGAATACAGTGCCCAGCCATATCTTTGTTAGGGGAATTTATAGCTTCAGTATACAAGCCACTATGACAGCTTGTAGATGATAGTCTGTCAGTTGGCTGGTCCATGATTGGTCCATGATTGGTCCATGATTGTCATGGCCGAATTGCAATGTACATATATTGGTCTACAATAGCACTGTTTTTTTGTTGTTGTTTTTTTTTACCTGCAGGATGCTAATTCCTTCTGCAATGACGTATAGTAAGTATAAACGACCTGTTGATTCTGTGTAGGACATGGCTGCTTACTTTCTTTCTTCATTTGTTCATCCAGTTTCCACGGCTTCATTTTCTGCATGCTGGGTTGTGGCCTGGTCGTTACCTTCGTCCTGATCCAAATTTTTGCTCCTCTGTATGCCTCCACACTCACTGGGTAAGTGTAACCTTATCTGCACTCACTAAGTAGGCTGCAGCACTCACTGGTCATCTACTCTTGACCACAACACTCACTGGTCATCTACTCTTGACCACAACACTCACTGATCATCTACTCTTGACCACAACACTCACTGGTCATCTACATTGTTGACCACAACACTCACTGATCATCTACATTGTTGACCACAACACTCACTGGTCATCTACTCTTGACCACAACACTCACTGATCATCTACATTGTTGACCACAACACTCACTGGTCATTTACTCTTGACCACAACACTCACTGATCATCTACTCTTGACCACAACACTCACTGATCATCTACATTGTTGACCACAACACTCACTGGTCATCTACTCTTGACCACAACACTCACTGATCATCTACTCTTGACCGCAACACTCACTGATCATCTAATCTTGACCGCAACACTCACTGGTCATCTACTCTTGACCACAACACTCACTGATCATCTACTCTTGACCACAACACTCACTGGTCATCTAATCTTGACCACAACACTCACTGATCATCTAATCTTGACCACAACACTCACTGGTCATCTAATCTTGACCACAACACTCACTGGTCATCTAATCTTGACCACCACACTCACTGGTCATCTACTCTTGACCACAACACTCACTGGTCATCTACTCTTGACCACAACACTCACTGATCATCTACATTGTTGACCACAACACTCACTGGTCATCTACTCTTGACCACAACACTCACTGATCATCTACATTGTTGACCACAACACTCACTGGTCATCTACTCTTGACCACAACACTCACTGATCATCTACTCTTGACCACAACACTCACTGATCATCTACATTGTTGACCACAACACTCACTGATCATCTACTCTTGACCACAACACTCACTGATCATCTACTCTTGACCACAACACTCACTGATCATCTAATCTTGACCACAACACTCACTGGTCATCTACATTGTTGACCACAACACTCACTGGTCATCTACTCTTGACCACAACACTCACTGATCATCTACATTGTTGACCACAACACTCACTGGTCATCTACTCTTGACCACAACACTCACTGATCATCTACTCTTGACCACAACACTCACTGATCATCTAATCTTGACCACAACACTCACTGATCATCTACATTGTTGACCACAACACTCACTGATCATCTACTCTTGACCACAACACTCACTGATCATCTACTCTTGACCACAACACTCACTGATCATCTAATCTTGACCACAACACTCACTGATCATCTACATTGTTGACCACAACACTCACTGATCATCTACTCTTGACCACAACACTCACTGATCATCTACTCTTGACCACAACACTCACTGATCATCTACTCTTGACCACAACACTCACTGATCATCTAATCTTGACCACAACACTCACTGGTCATCTACATTGTTGACCACAACACTCACTGGTCATCTACTCTTGACCACAACACTCACTGATCATCTACATTGTTGACCACAACACTCACTGGTCATCTACTCTTGACCACAACACTCACTGGTCATCTACTCTTGACCACAACACTCACTGATCATCTACATTGTTGACCACAACACTCACTGATCATCTACTCTTGACCACAACACTCACTGATCATCTACTCTTGACCACAACACTCACTGATCATCTAATCTTGACCAAAACACTCACTGGTCATCTAATCTTGACCACAACACTCACTGGTCATCTAATCTTGACCACCACACTCACTGGTCATCTACTCTTGACCACAACACTCACTGGTCATCTACTCTTGACCACAACACTCACTGATCATCTACATTGTTGACCACAACACTCACTGGTCATCTACTCTTGACCACAACACTCACTGATCATCTACATTGTTGACCACAACACTCACTGGTCATCTACTCTTGACCACAACACTCACTGATCATCTACTCTTGACCACAACACTCACTGATCATCTACATTGTTGACCACAACACTCACTGATCATCTACATTGTTGACCACAACACTCACTGATCATCTACATTGTTGACCACAACACTCACTGATCATCTACTCTTGACAGCAACACTCACTGGTCATCTACTCTTGACCACAACACTCACTGATCATCTGCTCTTGACTGCAACACTCACTGATCATCTACTCTTGACCACAACACTCACTGATCATCTACATTGTTGACCACAACACTCACTGATCATCTACATTGTTGACCACAACACTCACTGATCATCTACTCTTGACCGCAACACTCACTGGTCATCTACTCTTGACCACAACACTCACTGATCATCTGCTCTTGACTGCAACACTCACTGATCATCTACTCTTGACCACAACACTCACTGATCATCTACATTGTTGACCATGATGCTGAGATTGATTTATCTACACCTGCCTATTATATAGGATTGAGGAGGAAGAGAAACCAAAGCCGGTGGTGGCATTTCAGAATGCTGGTGGGGTCTGGAATGCATATGGCACCCAACAAGTTTTAGGGTAAGTGAATTACAAAGGTTTGGATGAATTCTGTGATAGCACCAACTGTATTGTGACTGCAAACGATCTACATTGCCATTCTGCAGAGTTACATCTCAAGCCCAACCGGTTTCTGAGGATGTTGTATTGTCTGAAGTCGAGCCTCCACAGGTTTGTCAATGTTGTGATGTGTGCAGCCTCGTTAATAATGAAGTGTTAATACTCTTTCTTCTTTCAGTACAATGATGTGGTCACCAATATGCAGGAGGTATAAGACAGTTCTAACATGTGCATACAATATAGTTACACATACATGCATACCTATATACACAGTACGTGCATACATACATTACAAACATGCATACATACATACATGATATGTGTATAACCCAATACTTGTATTTCCATACCTGCATGCTTATTTTTTTGTATACTTTTATTCTTTTTGGTGCTAACTATTTTACCCAAAGAAAAGAATACTGTACTTGTATATAATTGCATGCCTGGATGCTATATAGATGAGTGTCATGTGCATGGTCCATGCCATAACACCATGCATGCCTGCATGTGTAGCACTCACAATGAGAGTGCATATGTGTGGCAGGCGGCCTGGAGATCCATGTTGAGCTAGGTAAATCCATGCAGGTCACGCTTGGATTGCATTGCTCCTCCAGCTGTTATGCGGTAGCTGGTGTTCTTACTGTCTATAATTTATAGCCTTTGGTGGACTGCATTAACACTAGCTGGACAGTATAGGGAACACTGTAAAAAGGTTTAGGTTACTTTAACCATGTTTTGGTCACCTCAGTTGCATTCCTTTTGTGTGCGTGACACTTGAAGTTCAAGGAGTGCTCACAATTTGAATAGAGTGTAGTTAGGAAGCTTCCCTAATTAGTATCTCATTTCAGAAAGCCTATAAGTCAGCATTTCTAGTGAGGTTCGTTGTTTCTTTGATCTTACATAATATCTGCTCCTGGAGAGTTCCTTGGTTGCATGGCTGTGGTTAGAAATGCAAGGAAATGCCAGGAATGTAGCCAAATAGGTCTTCTGAAATAGGAGACTAGCTAATGTAACTAAAGGAAAGCTTCTCAATGAACTTTCAAGAAAACCTATTTGGTAGCATTCCTTAGTCGCACTGATGCAACTGAGACAACCTAAAAATGTGGTTAAAGTAACCCAAGTGTTTTTGCAGTGAAGCCTCTCAAATTTTGAGGAAGTGTAAAATCCATCATTCTAATAAACAATGCAGAAAAGGTTACATTTCAACCTCCACTGCAATCTCTCTTAATGCAGTAGCAACAGGGTGAAAGGGACTACAACTGTTGCATTTGTAAACAAGTTTCTTAAGTTTCAGTTTTCTGCCCACACCATAATATGCTTCCACTAGACTCTGGTGGTGTTCAGAATGGAAGTTATTATTGCTCAAATCAAGGGTAAATACTGAGAGTTGAGGAAGAGCAAAAATTGCTTCATACAACTGCTTCAGGTCGTCGACACTGATGCCCCTCATCCTGTTCAGCTGAAGAGCTGTGAGATGATTGAGCCTACTGTGCTGCAAAAGCCCCTGTGCTAGAACACTTAGGATCCCATGCTCATAGGTTTCAACAGAACACAAACAGTTATGAAAACCCAATGTCTTGACAGCAGGTGACCAGAGCACCTTTAAAAAGTCCTGAGTTGCATCTGAGATGTATGAATCAGCATCATCACAGTGGAAATGAATGCTCAAGTGTCCCATTGGAAGTTGGACCACAGTATTGCAAATCCTTTGCAAGTCCGATATGGATTTTGGATGACAAATGATCTCAAGCTTTCTGAGTGTTGATTGCAGGTAGCGCAGTATTGACTCGGGAGGAAAATATTGACTATTGGAAAATGGGATGGAGAGAGACTTGAGGTTCCAACTAGAGTGGAGAGTAGCTGTAGGGATCTTGGGAAACTCTAGGCGCAGCAGAGTGAATGGGGAAGACTCTTGTGTGATCCAGGACCCACCAATATCAACATTTTGAGGATGGGTGGTTGGTGTGTTAAGAAATGCACACAAAATACTCACTAGAGCGTTGGCTGGTATGAGACTGTGGGCCACAGTAAGAGACCTGAAACTTGGTTTCATTACTACTGTCGGAAGGAAATGAAATAGATCATCAAATCCCTCATAGCTAATGGCAGACATGAAAGAATCACTCTGTCTCTCTACATTCATCATTCCCTCCAAAACCACTTCCTCTAACTCCTCTTGGCTGCCTAGTATTGCAGCTACATGTTCTCTGCAGTTGTACAAGTAGCTGGTCCCTCCTCGGGCTTGTACAACACTACCATTTCCAATGATCTCGATCGTTTTTAGCTTTGTGTATACAACAGTGCTGCTGTTTGATTGCAATGCATAATCGCGATAAGAATCTATTGCAAAAATATCAAAAAGTCGTGGTAGTAACCATTCCAGAATGGTGACACATCCCTGGAGGCTAACTACTTTCAAATATGCAGTGCATGAAGAAGCTTTAGCTGCTGCACTGAGCAAAGTGAATGCAGTTTCGGCACCAGAACTATTTAATGCATGTTCGTTTCTTGGAAATTCCACCCGAAATTCTTCCATCTGTGCAAGAAGACACTGCAGATGGATATCAATGGGACAACCGTTATAGTCAAAGGAAATCAGGCTGTTGTCAAGGTGTTGATAAGGAGATATGTCCAACACTCTCGGAAACCAAAAGCAGTGCTCATTGAATTGTGCCAATGCATCAAGAAGTGTAAAGCTATAGCGATACTGGGAGTAACGAGGTGGCAAGTACATAGCAGAGTGTTTGCTAACCATGATGAAGGAAGGATGAGATTGCTCTTTTGTGCATTTCACTGAAAACAGCAAACCTACCAAGAGTTTCAGTTTGGTTGTGTAGGCTCTTGGTGGTGGATTGCCAAGGTCCCGGAGAAGAAACTCGTGGGGCGGAACTACCAAGAGTAAGGCTCTGGCAACCACGTTTAGAAATGAATCTCTATGGGTAGGCAGCTTTTGGAAGTAGGAGGAGAAATTTACTCCACGCTTGTCACATAGCTGCTCCCAGACCGCCTCCATATTGATGTCGCCTGAAATCATTGGCAGTTGTTCTAAGTGACAGAGGTCAACCAATGGAACGCTGAGCAGCAACTGTCGACGAAGGAGCGTGGGGAGCAGTGAGAGGCTCCAAACATGGAAATGTTCCAGGTTGCCTACTAGGAAGTTAAGACACTGCTCTTGAAGACTCATCGTGACTTGGACACTACCACAACCACTGAGATTTATCAGTATAACAAATTACTTGTCAGATCGACAACCTTGACGGCGATAGCTGCTCCCAGACCTGACCATAGGCATAGGCGACACAAGTTCACTGATGGAACTGCAAGGTACATTCCCATAATAGAGACTATGGGGCGAGGGTCTGGAATGTGAATGGTGATGCTTTCGTCCACGTGTCGTATATGTAGCTCACACATACAAGATACAGGCTAAAAGTTATGCTGGCCTCAATTGCTGGAGCGGGAATGATTCATAGAAAGTTGTCCTATGTTAAGCTGCAGTATTTGTACAACTGCGTAAGAAGCAGCCGACTGTTGGGCGCTTTACCATGCAGAAGTGAGCCACTCCATGATTCTTCTTTTTTGTATACCTTTAATGGACGTGGCTAGCAACAGAGGAAGTTAAAAGGCAGATGAGATGAACAGGATACTTCACCGTCTTCACTGCAAGCATCTCAAATATGCTTAATTCAAGAGATGGTCACCTGTTTGTCACCTGTTGAAGCATTTGCGACTGAGATCAAAAATTCTTGATATGCAAAAAGTGGGCTTGATCACTTAGTCATTCTCTTCTGAAGCTCTTGATCGCTTAATTTTCAGTGGTTCAAAGGTTAACTTGTAGCTGTCAGTGCGTTTTTGATCTGTTGATTTGTGTAGTTTGGAGTTCATCATAATTCCTTGATCAGCTCTCGAGAAGGGTTTTGATCTCTTGATTCAATGTTGATCCTGGTTCTAAATGCTTTAACACAGGACATATAAGTGGCTACACCTTGTAATTTGCATAGTTCTGTATATACCTTAGTATATGACTAAAACTTGTGTCACTGTCTTGAAGGATAAGCATTTTTAAAAGGTGTTTGTCCTAGATTGAACACACACCTGAAGCATTTGACATTTATACGGCCTTTTTGTCCTCCAACTGGCAGCTGCTTTTTGACCATATAAGGATGATATCAGGTCTGTGTTATGTGTTTGAGCGATGCTCAGGCAACTAAACTCAAGTATTTCACTGTGAACATGAGTCTTCTTCCCCAGGGTTTGTACACCCAGACCTTGCCCGCTCTCCTCCCTTCATGCGACATCGATGTGAGAAACTGAAGTCCCTCTTCAGTGAGCAGCATGTCGTAGCGATTCTTGACGGTTTTCTGACGCTTGGACTGGTAAGCGCATTGTTGTACATCCATCATGGTAGTGTTCTCTAGTCCCCAGGCTAGCTGTCACTTGCACTATGGATAAGTGGGTGGAGCGTGACGTTTTGATGCCATCAGCATGAGATTACTGATGACATCAAAAGTAAAAAAGATGGTAGAAAGGACTTAATTGCACTTGAGCACACTGGCACTCAAAACAGAAGGAGCCATGCATAAGGAGAAGCTTATTGATTTTGCATGATGCAGGGTACACAAAAGGAATATCCTATAGTAGTGCTCGATCCTCTTTTACACAAAGAAACAAAAGACAAGACAAGAAACATAGTTAATAAAAATGATTTATCAATGATGACCTGAAAGTAACAGGGCAAAGCACACGTAAGATTGAGCCTGGTGATGCATTCCAAATGAAAGGGGCATTGACAATAAAGGAGTAATGGCAAGGATTTACTCTGGATACACAAGTAAGGAGATGCAATGGGTGGTAAGATCTAGTACGAGGGTGCTGGTTTTTACAAAAGGAAAAGTAGTTCTGAAATTTTATACATGCTGAATTTGTGTCTTAGCTTCATCCCCAGCCTCCCCCGGCTTGATCGCTTGCAGTGTGCAAAAACAGTCAGTGGTGAAGACCTGGAAACGAATGTGTAGTTGTGGAATGCTTCCTTTTCATTCTGAAAAATCTTACCACTTGGTGATTATGTCATGCTCACATGAGCCAATCTCGTCTCACTTTCTGGTACTACTGAGAATGAGGCTGCCTTATGAGGTCATAAATTGGAGGTCAAAGTTCAATGTATGTACCATTAGAATGTGAACAAAGACACTTGTCATTCAAGCCCTCTTGCTATGGTAACACAAATTGGAGGTCAAAGTTCAATGTATGTACCATTAGAATGTGAACAAAGACGAGCCCTCTTGCTATGGTAACACAAATTCAGCACTTTCAAAGTCAGCTGATAAATTTTTAACGTGTTCAGCCACACCCTATCCCCTTCAGGTCCGAGATGCAGAGTCATTGTTTAACTTCTATCGCAGAGAAGGTCATCAGTTTGATGTGGAGGTGTACAACAAAATGTTGTTTGGATGGGCAGAAAAGGTAGGTGTGTAGTTGGTACAGTGTAACCAGCACAATGAGTAATGAATGCATCACAGTAAGAGGAACGAGTAGATGTGTAGTTGGTACAGTGTAACCAGCACAATGAGTAATGAATGCATCACAGTAAGAGGAAGAGTAGATGTGTAGTTGGTACAGTGTAACCAGCACAATGAGTAATGAATGCATCACAGTAGGAGGAACGAGTAGATGTGTAGTTGGTACAGTGTAACCAGCACAATGAGTAATGAACGCATCACAGTAAGAGGAACAAGTAGATGTGTAGTTGGTACAGTGTAACCAGCACAATGAGTAATGAATGCATCACAGTAAGAGGAACGAGTAGATGTGTAGTTGGTACAGTGTAACCAGCACAATGAGTAATGAATGCATCACAGTAAGAGGAACGAGTAGATGTGTAGTTGGTACAGTGTAACCAGCACAATGAGTAATGAATGCATCACGGTAAGAGGAACAAGTAGATGTGTAGTTGGTACAGTGTAACCAGCACAATGAGTAATGAATGCATCACAGTAAGAGGAACGAGTAGATGTGTAGTTGGTACAGTGTAACCAGCACAATGAGTAATGAATGCATCACAGTAAGAGGAACGAGTAGATGTGTAGTTGGTACAGTGTAACCAGCACAATGAGTAATGAATGCATCACGGTAAGAGGAACAAGTAGATGTGTAGTTGGTACAGTGTAACCAGCACAATGAGTAATGAATGCATCACGGTAAGAGGAACGAGTAGATGTGTAGTTGGTACAGTGTAACCAGCACAATGAGTAATGAATGCATCACGGTAAGAGGAACAAGTAGATGTGTAGTTGGTACAGTGTAACCAGCACAATGAGTAATGAATGCATCACAGTAAGAGGAACGAGTAGATGTGTAGTTGGTACAGTGTAACCAGCACAATGAGTAATGAATGCATCACGGTAAGAGGAAGAGTAGATGTGTAGTTGGTACAGTGTAACCAGCACAATGAGTAATGAATGCATCACAGTAAGAGGAACGAGTAGATGTGTAGTTGGTACAGTGTAACCAGCACAATGAGTAATGAATGCATCACAGTAAGAGGAAGAGTAGGTGTGTAGTTGGTACAGTGTAACCAGCACAATGAGTAATGAATGCATCACAGTAAGAGGAAGAGTAGATGTGTAGTTGGTACAGTGTAACCAGCACAATGAGTAATGAATGCATCACAGTAAGAGGAACGAGTAGATGTGTAGTTGGTACAGTGTAACCAGCACAATGAGTAATGAACGCATCACGGTAAGAGGAAGAGTAGATGTGTAGTTGGTACAGTGTAACCAGCACAATGAGTAATGAATGCATCACAGTAAGAGGAACAAGTAGATGTGTAGTTGGTACAGTGTAACCAGCACAATGAGTAATGAATGCATCACGGTAAGAGGAAGAGTAGATGTGTAGTTGGTACAGTGTAACCAGCACAATGAGTAATGAATGCATCACAGTAAGAGGAAGAGTAGATGTGTAGTTGGTACAGTGTAACCAGCACAATGAGTAATGAACGCATCACGGTAAGAGGAAGAGTAGATGTGTAGTTGGTACAGTGTAACCAGCACAATGAGTAATGAATGCATCACAGTAAGAGGAAGAGTAGATGTGTAGTTGGTACAGTGTAACCAGCACAATGAGTAATGAATGCATCACAGTAAGAGGAAGAGTAGATGTGTAGTTGGTACAGTGTAACCAGCACAATGAGTAATGAATGCATCACAGTAAGAGGAAGAGTAGATGTGTAGTTGGTACAGTGTAACCAGCACAATGAGTAATGAATGCATCACAGTAAGAGGAAGAGTAGATGTGTAGTTGGTACAGTGTAACCAGCACAATGAGTAATGAATGCATCACAGTAAGAGGAAGAGTAGATGTGTAGTTGGTACAGTGTAACCAGCACAATGAGTAATGAATGCATCACAGTAAGAGGAACAAGTAGATGTGTAGTTGGTACAGTGTAACCAGCACAATGAGTAATGAATGCATCACGGTAAGAGGAACAAGTAGATGTGTAGTTGGTACAGTGTAACCAGCACAATGAGTAATGAATGCATCACAGTAAGAGGAACAAGTAGATGTGTAGTTGGTACAGTGTAACCAGCACAATGAGTAATGAATGCATCACAGTAAGAGGAACGAGTAGATGTGTAGTTGGTACAGTGTAACCAGCACAATGAGTAATGAATGCATCACGGTAAGAGGAACAAGTAGATGTGTAGTTGGTACAGTGTAACCAGCACAATGAGTAATGAATGCATCACAGTAAGAGGAACGAGTAGATGTGTAGTTGGTACAGTGTAACCAGCACAATGAGTAATGAATGCATCACGGTAAGAGGAACAAGTAGATGTGTAGTTGGTACAGTGTAACCAGCACAATGAGTAATGAATGCATCACAGTAAGAGGAAGAGTAGATGTGTAGTTGGTACAGTGTAACCAGCACAATGAGTAATGAATGCATCACGGTAAGAGGAAGAGTAGATGTGTAGTTGGTACAGTGTAACCAGCACAATGAGTAATGAATGCATCACAGTAAGAGGAACGAGTAGATGTGTAGTTGGTACAGTGTAACCAGCACAATGAGTAATGAATGCATCACAGTAAGAGGAAGAGTAGATGTGTAGTTGGTACAGTGTAACCAGCACAATGAGTAATGAATGCATCACGGTAAGAGGAAGAGTAGATGTGTAGTTGGTACAGTGTAACCAGCACAATGAGTAATGAATGCATCACGGTAAGAGGAAGAGTAGATGTGTAGTTGGTACAGTGTAACCAGCACAATGAGTAATGAATGCATCACAGTAAGAGGAACGAGTAGATGTGTAGTTGGTACAGTGTAACCAGCACAATGAGTAATGAATGCATCACAGTAAGAGGAAGAGTAGATGTGTAGTTGGTACAGTGTAACCAGCACAATGAGTAATGAATGCATCACGGTAAGAGGAAGAGTAGATGTGTAGTTGGTACAGTGTAACCAGCACAATGAGTAATGAATGCATCACAGTAAGAGGAACGAGTAGATGTGTAGTTGGTACAGTGTAACCAGCACAATGAGTAATGAATGCATCACAGTAAGAGGAAGAGTAGATGTGTAGTTGGTACAGTGTAACCAGCACAATGAGTAATGAATGCATCACAGTAAGAGGAACGAGTAGATGTGTAGTTGGTACAGTGTAACCAGCACAATGAGTAATGAATGCATCACAGTAAGAGGAATGAGTGCTCTTCAATAGTAGTCTAACCATCGTAGAGTATTGTAGATTATCAAAGTGCGCGCGGTGAAGTATGGTAGAGTGTTGGTAGTGTAGTATGGTCGAGTATGGTACAGCACTGAAAGTATGGTACAGCACTGAAAGTGTGGTACGGCACTGAAAGTATGGTTCAGCACTGAAAGTATGGTTCAGCACTGAAAGTATGGTACGGCACTGAAAGTATGGTACAACACTGAAAGTATGGTACAGCACTGAAAGTATGGCAGGGAATATTACAGCCATGGTAGAGAGTATTGAGTATTGAGTACAGTAATGTGTGGTAGAGTGTGGTAGAGTATGGTAGAGTGAGGTGGAGCTCTGGTAGACTATGGTAGAGTATGGTAGAGGGACTCCAAGGTGGAGCCCTGGTAGAGTATGGTAGAGGGAGGTGGAGCCCTGGTAGAGTATGGTAGAGGGAGGTGGAGCCCTGGTAGACTATGGTAGAGTACAGTAGGGTGTGGTGGAGCTCTGGTATACTATGGTAGAGTATGGTAGAGGGAAGTGGAGCCCTGGTAGACTATGGTAGAGTATGGTAGAGGGAGGTGGAGCCCTGGTAGACTATGGTAGAGTATGGTAGAGTGTGGTGGAGCCCTGGTAGACTATGGTAGAGTATGGTAGAGGGAGGTGGAGCCCTGGTAGACTATGGTAGAGTATGGTAGAGTGTGGTGGAGCTCTGGTAGACTGTGGTAGAGTATGGTAGAGGGAGGTGGAGACCTGGTTCATAGACTACGGTAGAGTATGGTAGAGTGTGGTGGAGCCCTGGCAGACTACGGTAGAGTATGGTAGAGTGTGGTGGAGCCCTGGTAGACTGTGGTAGAGTATGGTAGAGTGTGGTGGAGCCCTGGTAGACTGTGGTAGAGTATGGTAGAGTGTGGTGGAGCCCTGGTAGACTATGGTAGAGTATGGTAGGGTGTGGTGGAGCTCTGGTATACTATGGTAGAGTATGGTAGAGTGTGGTGGAGCCCGGTAGAGTCGTGGTTCTTGTAGAGTATTGAGTACAGTAATGTGTGGTAGAGTGTGGTAGAGTATGGTAGAGGGAGGTGGAGCCCTGGTAGACTATGGTAGAGTATGGTAGAGTGTGGTGGAGCCCTGGCAGACTATGGTAGAGTATGGTAGGGTGTGGTGGAGCTCTGGTATACTATGGTAGAGTATGGTAGAGGGAGGTGGAGCCCTGGTAGACTATGGTAGAGTATGGTAGAGGGAGGTGGAGCCCTGGTATACTATGGTAGAGTATGGTAGAGGGAGGTGGAGCCCTGGTTCGTAGACTACGGTAGAGTATGGTAGAGTGTGGTGGAGCCCTGGCAGACTACGGTAGAGTATGGTAGAGTGTGGTGGAGCCCTGGTAGACTGTGGTAGAGTATGGTAGAGTGTGGTGGAGCCTTGGTAGACTATGGTAGAGTATGGTAGAGGGAGGTGGAGCCCTGGCAGACTGTGGTAGAGTATGGTAGAGTGAGGTGGAGCCCTGGTAGACTGTGGTAGAGTATGGTAGAGTGTGGTGGAGCCCTGGTAGACTGTGGTAGAGTATGGTAGAGTGTGGTGGAGCCCTGGTAGACTGTGGTAGAGTATGGTAGAGTGAGGTGGAGCCCTGGTAGACTGTGGTAGAGTATGGTAGAGTGTGGTGGAGCCCTGGTAGACTGTGGTAGAGTATGGTAGAGTGTGGTGGAGCCCTGGTAGACTGTGGTAGAGTATGGTAGAGTGTGGTGGAGCCCTGGTAGACTATGGTAGAGTCGTGGTTCTAAACTTCATGATCATGGTGTCTTTTTGCTCTTTCATTTTAGGGTGGCAATTTCTGCAAGGAGAGGACTTACCTTCTGTTTGACAGCATGGAGGAAGATGGTGTGCAGCCAAACTGTCAGACCTACGCAGCCATGCTCTTCCTTAATGCCAGGTACAGTTTCAAGTGTCCTCATTGCCAACAGTTCGCCCTAAGAGGAGAAAGCATGGATGGAGACTAACTAACTAACTATATATGAAGGAATAGAGACTTCAATAACACATTACAGTACAGGGCTAATTAAGTTTTGGTCTAATGCTGGCCTTCATCAGGCTTGACAAGATCTGTACGACTAGTGTCGAACCACAAGAACTGCATGTACTTGTTCATAAGACTGTTTTTCGTTTTACCTTTTATGCTGCTGCTATTCAAAGGTGGTGTCCTGTTTATGAGTGCAGTGTCTACCCTTCTAAGAGCACGTAGACATCAAGATGGTGGCTAGCTGCCTATGTGCACACTACCTATGATACATGCTTAGAACTCTTGTGTCACGTTGGAATAAAGAGAATTTAGATGTTATTGAGGCGGATTTAGGGGAAATTGAAAAGGCCGGCAGTCCCCGGGAATCGAACCCAAGACACCTGGCTTGTGCAGCCAGTACGTGCTCTGCCACTGAGCTATGACAACCGGACAACCACCAGCCTTCACAATCCTCTATATGTACTGCACAGGTGGTACTGGGTTCGATTCGAACTTAGAAACTGCTAAAAAATGTTTTTGAAATGAGTAGGCGAAACACCACACCACTTTTTGGCCTAAAGTGGGTGAAATGTAGCCTCGTTCCCAGGCTCTCCCCGCTAAGGAGGGAGAGAGCCTGGTACATTTTATCACGTGCATGACGTCAAGGGTAGACACGACTTAATTACGCGGGGGTGGACTAAGCTGGGCGCCCACGCACGTTCAGGCACAAGCGTTTTTAAAGACTACTACAGTCTTGTTTTCGGGTCAATATGGCTTTAGTGTGTTACCTTCGTCGTTGCAGTCAGCGATATATAGTTGTCCATGTAGAACTAGTCGATTTCTTGAGTCAGTGGCGACAACTCGAACAACCTGAACGACGCTAGCTTACAACACACAACAAATCACGACGTTTCTTGTCATTCAGCCCGTCAGGTGCCGTGTCTGGCACTCTGAGAATCTACTACACAGGTCTACCTTGCGATTTACGGCTGCTGTAGCCAGCAGTTTTCGTGCCATCGTAGCTACGCGTGTACTTGCCTCGATCACGAGCTCCGAACAACGTGGGCGGGATTCCATGTATGCCCACATACAATTAAGTCGTGTCTACCTCGCGTCTACCCTTGACGTCACGCACGTGATAAAATGTACCAGGCTCTCTCCCTCCTTAGCGGGGAGAGCCTGGGAACGAGGCTAGGTGAAATGGGAGTAGGCGAAAACTGGAGTAGGCGAAGAGGGAATATCCTGACGTGGGCAATAGGAAGTGCCCTTTGTGTTTACCTCAGTTTGTTTTTTACAGGCACAATGACTGGGAGTCTGCTAAAGAGTTAATTCAGGAAATGGAATCAGAGGTAAGGAGTCTACCACTGGATGCACATTGGAAATACGGATATTTTGCACAGGGCAAATATTTCACGAAAAAGAGCCCAGCCTTTTCCCTATTGAAGTACAATGCTTATCCTTTTCTTTTTCCTGTCAACACACTATTTCTCCCTCATTCTTCCTCCTAACGTTTTGTTTCTTTCTCCTCTTCCAGGGTCACCAACTGAAGCACCTCCTTCATAAAACAGTGCTGTCCCAAGACCAGACTGACCAGATTCTCAAGGTGCATTTGTTGTCCAGTGTAGCTACTTAGATTTTGACTTCACACCTCTCATATTACTTATTACTTTGGAGGGAGCATTAACCAGTCAGTTAGTCTCATTCCCAGACCCTCGTAGAGAGTCTGGGAATGAGACTAGCTGCAATTGTGCTATTGGTATGAACTGAGTCATTCCTGCAAAGCCAAAATTTGCAATGTGATTCAAATATAAGAAACAGCATTTACCATACGCAAGAGCGCATAAGAACGGGCGGCTAGAGGAAGAGCGTGTAACTACGTAAAATTCCAAACCGGTCGGAATTATTGAACCGTTACTAAAACTAGTAACACGTATGCGCAGCTGCACCCGCGCGTAGACATAAGCCGTTGTTGCTAAGCATGTGCTGGGTGTTCTATTTTTAGTCTTATGCCGTACGGCATGAAGTTTCGTCAGTGAGCATTTTTATGAAAGCTGGTAGTGTAGTATTGTGGTACAATTTCACCAATCAATTTTTGCTGAAACCACGCCCATCAAATTATCACACCGGTGTTGTTGGAAGGGTTTTGTTGATCTTAAACTACATGCTGGTCTTAATCTCAAGTCTACCTTACTTTGTAGCAGGAGATAATTGCTGGCAAAAGTTAATTGTTATGTTCAGAAGACAACAAATGCCACAAAATGAAGTCTTTTAAGTTTCGCAATTGAAATGACTGGTGAAATTAACAAAAATGTACCCCTAGTGAAAATTTCCCGCTATATGTTGCTACAACATGATTGTAAATTTCTGTTGAGTAGACGAGTTATTTCCTTGAAGGTGCTGGACCACTGCGGAGTTGAGATTGAAAGTGTGCCAAACAGTTTGTGCAGTTACCCTAGAGTGGTGGAGTCACTTTATGCTGAAGCAGGGGGAAGGAGAGAGGGAAGAGGGGGAAGGAGTGTTGATAGTGTGGAAGGGGAGGCTAGCGTGGAGGTATACCTATTTGTGTTTATGTATGTAGGAAGGAGTGTGTGTGTGTGTGCATGTGTGCGTGTGTGTGTGTGTGTGTGTGTGTGTGTGTGTGTGTGTGTGTGTGTGTGTGTGTGTGTGTGTGTGTGTGTGTGTGTGTGTGTGTGTGTGTGTGTGTGTGTGTGTGTGTGTGTGTGTGTGTGTGTGTGCAGTGCTACACTTACTGTCCATGTAGGTCTCAAGGTACCCTGAGGATCGTGCACAACTGCACCAGTTGTTTGACACTACCACCCTCAACAAACGCATTCAGAAGCAGTTTGAGATAGAGATGAAAGTGAGTCTGTCAACACGCTGCCTCTTAGCTCCACTTGTGAGAGAGTTGACAGCTTCTCCATGCTTCCACCATTATTTCTCATGTTCTTCAGGGGTATGCAGACATTCAGTCAATTGTGTTTCCCAAGGAGACAAAAAACCATGCGAAGAAATTCAAGGTATCGGGAAGACGGACTAAGTTAGAGTTCCGGCCTTCTTTTCTCTTGAGAATATATTAGTCCAGCGAGGAATACATTGTCAACACAAGTCCTCTAGCTCTAAACTTCCGATTCCCCCTCAAATAGAACTATCGTGAATATTGTAAGCAACAACTATTGTGAATGAGGCTTAGTCTATCAAGCCAGACCAGCTCTCATCCTCCTGAAAAGTACTTTCTGGAGGGTGAGAGATGGTCTAGGCTGATAGACTATGCTGGACCAGAAAGGCCCCCCACATTATTCAGGTGTTAATATGAAGTGCTAATGAACAAGTAGCTGTTTTCTTTCTTGTATCTTTGCAAAAGGCAACTGTAAGAGAGTTTTGACCTTTGAACTCTGACCTCTTCAGGTGACCCTTGCTTACCTGAAGTCCCAGTGGAAGGCAGCACTCACTAAGGCCATTCGGAAAGACGTGGAAGACTTTCACACCGTCATGAGACTGCTACCATGTGCGCATGTTGATTTTTTTGTGGATAGATCAGTGATAGGATGGGGATAGTATAAGATGTGGGAAAGAGTAAGGAGTGGTAGTGGTTGGGTAGGGAGATTATGTGCAGTTTGTATCTCAAAAAAAAGATGCTTTGTTCGAAGCATAAATTTTGGTACATCATTGTGACATAGCTTCTCTGGGAATTGGAAGGTTTCTTTCATGAAGCAGATGGCTTGTTTCAAAGTAGCAGAAGACTTCTTTGGATGGTTCATTTGTACTTTCCATAAATAAATTATCTGAAGCTTTGCTTCGTCTTTTGGAGCTCTACTAAAGGTTCAAAGTGCACTCCAGAGCTGTGCTTGCAACACAGTAGTGGGAATGGTTTCGTCATGTTAAAGAGTGTACTGTATATTTCTGTGTGGTATGCACAGCTACATATATAGTTATGACACAAAACGGGTACAATTTTCCCTTTCATACTTTTTTTGTGTTATGGGACAAAAATTTGTTAAGTAATTGTTAGCCCTGTTGTTTATAGATTCTGCTCCCATTCCAGTGACTGGGAATACATTTCAAGGTCCAAAACAGTTCCCATTCCTGGCTCTCCTTCCTGCAGAAGTGTGGTCCAGCATATTGCTAGATGAGGTATGCAGAGACACTAATATGGCGTGAGTTGAGGTTCAAAACATTGTTCATTGGCTGACCTGTGCTGTGTCATCAACCTGACCTTGTTTCTGTTAGTTGACAGCTAAAAATGTAGCCTCATTCATAGGCCTCTCCACCCTCCCTCTTTCCATCCCTTTCTCACTCTATCCTCTCTCCTCCCTCTATCCTCTCTCTTTCTCCCTATCCTCCCTCTTTTCAGCCACCGTTATTCCCTCTACCCACCCTCCCTCCAACCTTCTTCCCTCATTTTACCCTCCCTCCCTTCCTGTACCCTCCCTCCCTTCCTGTACCTTCCCTCGATCGTCCTTTACCCTCCATCCCTCTGTCTTCCCTCCTTTGGGACGCTAGTAGCAACAGCTGATACTAATGCCAATCCAATGTATGCACAATACATGTCATGAATGAGAATACCCACATTTACTATCATGACTAGAAAGTGACACAGCCTATCTGCTGGTGGTCGTTGCTGCAGGTAATGCCTGCAGCATTAGAGCAACCAGAGGGTCTGCCTGTTCACTATATCTGTCATCGTTTGGGCCAATCTGCCTGGAATAAGTATGTCATTCTTCAGAAGAAGAGGAACGGATTGGTAGACAAGGTACGTGTGTGAGTGGTAGACAAGGTACGCGTGTGAGTGGTAGACAAGGTACGTGTGTGAGTGGTAGACAAGGTACGTGTGTGAGTGGTAGACAAGGTACGTGTGTGAGTGGTAGACAAGGTACGTGTGTGAGTGGTAGACAAGGTACGCGTGTGAGTGGTAGACAAGGTACGTGTGTGAGTGGTAGACAAGGTACGTACAGAACCACCTAAAAATAGACATTTGTTTCGAAGTGGGGGAACTTCAGAAATCACTGAAACCTGCTCACACATACTGCCAGCGATGAAAGCTGGGGGTGTGAGGAGCTGGTGGTGTGAGGAGCTGGGGGTGTGAGGAGCTGGCGGTGTAAGAAGCTGGGGGTATGAGGAGCTGGCGTTGTGAGGAGCTGGGGGTGTGAGGAGCTGGGGGTGTTCGGAGCTGGGAGTGTGAGGAGCTGGGAGTGTGAGGAGCTGGGGGTGTGAGGAGCTGGGAGTGTGAGGAGCTGGGGGTGTGAGGAGCTGGGAGTGTGAGGAGCTGGGGGTGTGAGGAGCTGGCGGTGTGAGGAGCTGGGGGTGTGAGGAGCTGGCGGTGTGAGGAGCTGGGAGTGTGAGGAGCTGGGGGTGTGAGGAGCTGGGAGTGTGAGGAGCTGGGGGTGTGAGGAGCTGGCGGTGTGAGGAGCTGGGGTGTGAGGAGCTGGGAGTGTGAGAGCTGGGAGTGTGAGGAGCTGGGGGTGTGAGGAGCTGGGGGTGTGAGGAGCTTGGGGTGTGAGGAGCTGGGGTGTGAGGAGCTGGGGACAAAGCTGCCTATTGCTACCATTGACTAGGTTTTGAGTTTACGTTGAGCACCTGCCTGTGCTTCTGTCTCTTAGGCGCTCTCCATGTATGAGCGCTATTCACAGTCCTCTGAGTCAGCTGTCAAGCCTGCCCGTGAGATCTGGAACACTCTAAGTCAAGAGAGCATGGACAAAGGATCTCTTGTGAGTTTATCCATGCCACAAGGAAGACCTTCCCCTTCACTATAATACCATCTCTTCACATCATCTCTCCCTTACCACAATTTCTCCACATCATCTCTCCCTTACCACAATTTCTCCACACCATCTCTCCCTTACCACAATTTCTTCACATCATCTCTCCCTTACCACAATTTCTTCACATCATCTCTCCCTTACCACAGTCCTCCCTTACCACAGTCCTCCCTTCTCTTTGTCTTGCATTTCTCCTTCTCTTTGTCTCTCCCTTCCCTTGCTCTCCCTTCTCTCTCGGTATTACATGGGGGAAGGAGTAAGGAGTAGTGAATTGTACCAACCTTCATCACTGAATCAGTTGCTCTTTGCCACCAGCTGACTACTACCCCTGCATGGCCAAGACAAACTATGACCTATGTAAGTGATACCATGTTGTGTAACTTGTTTAAGTTGGACGAATGACCTTTTTTGTTACATAATTCACCGAGGTTTTCTGAAACTTGCTACACAGTACCTTTCTGTTACAGGTAGGTGGTGCTTTGTTGGCAAGGCTACTTGAGACGGCCACCATTCCTGCATACTTTGCCAAACCCAAGTGAGGGAGATCAGGAGGTTATAAACTATTTGTTAACTCTGTACAGTGAACTTCAAAAGAAACATAACAGCAGTGCCTCATCAAGAGCCTATGAGCACCAAATATCTTTGCAATGGTATTACTGTAGTCTCGCGAAAGAGCACCCACCCTCGAAAAATCGCCCACCCTCCACTTTTGGCCTGATTTCCTGTATAGGGTCAAAGTTTACTTGAATTAGCGCCCACCCTGGAGCGACCTTTGTGTGGCTAATGGTGTGTACTCATGGAGTTTTAGAAGCACAGCCTCAAGCGCTATACATATCTGAAGTAAGGAAACTTCAGGTTATACGGTTACTACAAGGCAGCTTTGCGTAGACGTACGTAGCTAGTACGGCGCAGCGCGAGCTACACCATGCTCACAGTGACATGGTGCCATTCAGCCCATGAGTGTTGTGTGCTGTCAGGACTTGACTTTGAAGCCGCTGGTGATCCTGGTGTGCGTTATTGTTTGTACAATTATTTGCTTTGAGGGCATTGACTTGCTGTAAACATGACATGGGCGCTCTTTTGTGGTTAAATGTGGAAACACTTGAAAGAGCGCCCACCCCCCTCTTTGGCAGACTTGTAAGGTGCTCCGCCCATGTGCGCTCTTTCGTGAGACTACGGTATATATGATTGTTTGTCAGTCTATGGAGATGGTTTTTGAAGCATATCTAGCCTGATGAAGCTGATATTGAAAAGTTGGCAAGAACTTTCTTCGCTTGACCAGCCAGTGAACTATGAAAAAGGAACAAATCTATGTCAAAAAATAAATTATAACTTTCAAGAATTGTTGCAGATCTACTCCACACAAGCAGCTATATACTAGCCAAATGAAAATGTTAGTATATCAGTCAGTATATCCATCAGTATATCAGTCAGTGTATCCATCGGTATATCCATCAGTATATCAGTCAGTGTATCCATCAGTATATCAGTCAGTGTATCCATCAGTATATCAGTCAGTGTATCCATCAGTATATCAGTCAGTGTGTCCATCAGTATATCAGTCAGTGTGTCCATCAGTATATCAGTCAGTGTATCCATCAGTATATCAGTCAGTGTATCCATCAGTATATCCATCAGTATATCAGTCAGTGTATCCATCAGTATATCCATCAGTGTATCCATCAGTATATCAGTCAGTGTATCCATCAGTATATCAGTCAGTGTGTCCATCAGTATATCAGTCAGTGTATCCATCAGTATATCAGTCAGTGTATCCATCAGTATATCAGTCAGTGTGTCCATCAGTATATCAGTCAGTGTGTCCATCAGTACATCAGTCAGTGTATCCATCAGTATATCAGTCAGTGTATCCGTCAGTATATCAGTCAGTGTATCCATCAGTATATCAGTCAGTGTGTCCATCAGTACATCAGTCAGTGTGTCCATCAGTACATCAGTCAGTGTGTCCATCAGTACATCAGTCAGTGTATCAGTCAGTATATCAGTCAGTGTATCCATCAGTATATCAGCCCAGTATACTAATCCAGTGCAACATTACTAGACTAGCCTCATTCTCAGGCCTTCTCATTGTCCACTTTTGTGCGAAAACGGAGAGAGAAGGCCTGGTTCATTGTATCATAACTACCTAGGTAGACAGAGGGGTGGGGGGGGGGGGGAGGGGGGTGGTGAAAGATTCCTGTTTGAAATAATAACTTTGAGGCCTTGTAGTGACTGTCTAAGTGCTGGAGGTCTGAATTTCCATGACTTGTTATTCAGGATAAAGAATGTGTATGCAAAATGTGTTCTTTTGATCAGGAACCTCCCCTGTCTCAGTCTACGTCATTCACGTAATAAAAGGGACCACGCCTCCCCTCTCCGTTTATTGCATACTGTGATCAAAGTGGACGGTGAGAAGGCCTGCTATTACTGTTGTATTTATTGTCCTTAAAATGTGTTGGTTGTGTCTAAACTACCTGTTCTCACATATAGGGAAGACACTGTGCCTGCCTTCATCCACGTCATAGAGCACCTTGACAAAGTTGTGTTCAAGAAGACTGGCTATATCAAGCCTGACCATCGTCTGTATGAGTTTGTCAAGAAACATCAACATAAGGATAAGGTATGGATTTCCATCTTCTGTTGCCCCTGCCAACATAATTATAACTTTTAACCCTAGTCCATGCATTCACCAATAACGTAGATCGGGAAAATTTCGCGGATTGAACGAAACCGCGAAAATTTAACACCGCGAAAACTTTTCATGAGAATTATTTTAACGTGAAATTTTTTTAACGGTTGACAGTTACAATAGGAACGAGCGCCTGGAGCGTTCCTAGCGTTTAGTCTACTATCAGGTATCGTGAGATCCAGGTATCGCCAGCTGTAGTCGTCAATCGGACATTTACCTTGGGGGGGGGGGGGGGGGGGGGGGGGGGTGGACTTCTGCATACACTTATTCATTGATCATTGCCACGTAAGTTTTTTTTTTGTGTGTTAAATTTTCGCAGTTGGTCTCACCTGCGAAAATTATTTTAACAGCGAAATTTTCCCGATCTACGGTAACAATGTAATCTAGTTGAAGGGTATTGGGAGCATACAAGCCACCTTGAGACACCATGAGACACACCATTAGACATCCTGAAACATTATGAGACATTGTGAGACAACATAAGACGTTATGAGACACCATGAGACAACATGAGACAACATGAGATATCATGAGAAACCATGAGACACCATGAGACACCATGTGACACCATGAGACACCATGAGACACCATGAGACAACATGAGACACCATAAGAAACCATGAGACACCATGAGACACCATGAGACACCATAAGGCACCATGAGACATCATGAGACACCATGAGACAATCTGAGACACCATGAGACACCTTAAGGCACCATGAGACACCATGACACACCATGACACACCATAAGGCACCATGAGACACCATCAGACAACATGAGACAACCTGAGACATCATGAGACACCATAAGGCACCATGAGACATCATGAGACACCATGAGACACCATGAGACAACCTGAGACAACATGAGATATCATGAGAAACCATGAGACACCATGAGACACCATCAGACACCATGAGACACCATGTGACACCATGAGACACCATGAGACACCATGAGACACCATGAGACATCATGAGACAGCCTGAGACAACATGAGACAACCTGAGACACCATGAGACACAATGAGGCACCATGAGACACCATGAGACACTATGAGACGCCATGAGATATCATGACACACCATGAGACACCATGAGACACCATGAGACACCATAAGAAACCATGAGACACTATGGGACACCATAAGGCACCATGAGACATCATGAGACACCATGAGACAATCTGAGACACCATGAGACACCATGACACACCATGACACACCATAAGGCACCATGAGACACCATCAGACAACATGAGACAACCTGAGACACCATGAGACACCATAAGGCACCATGAGACATCATGAGACACCATGAGACACCATGAGACAACCTGAGACAACATGAGATATCATGAGAAACCATGACACACCATGAGACACCATCAGACACCATGAGACACCATGTGACACCATGAGACACCATGAGACACCATGAGACATCATGAGACAGCCTGAGACAACATGAGACAACCTGAGACACCTTGAGACACAATGAGGCACCATGAGACACCATGAGACACCATGAGACGCCATGAGATATCATGACACACCATGAGACACCATGAGACACCATGAGACAACATGAGACACCATAAGAAACCATGAGATACCATGGGACACCATAAGGCACCATGAGACATCATGAGACACCATGAGACAATCTGAGACACCATGAGACACCTTAAGGCACCATGAGACACCATGACACACCATGACACACCATAAGGCACCATGAGACACCATGAGACACCATGCGACAACCTGAGACACCATGAGACACCATAAGGCACCATGAGACATCATGAGACACCGTGAGACACCATGAGATAACCTGAGACAACCTGAGACACCATGAGACACCATGAGACACCATAAGGCACCATCAGACATCATGAGACACCATGAGACAATCTGAGACACCATGAGACACCTTAAGGCACCATGAGACACCATGACACACCATGACACACCATAAGGCACCATGAGACACCATGAGACACCATGAGACAACCTGAGACACCATGAGACACCATAAGGCACCATGAGACATCATGAGACACCATGAGACACCATGAGACAACCTGAGACAACCTGAGACACCATGAGACACCATGAGGCACAATGAGACAACATGAGACACCTTGAGACACCATGACACACCATGAGACACCATGAGATTATCATGAGACATCATTGAGACTCCGTCAGACACCATGAGACATCATGAGACACCATGAGACACCATATGGCACCATGAGACACCATGAGACAATCTGAGACACCATGAGACACCTTAAGGCACCATGAGACACCATGACACACCATGACACACCATAAGGCACCATGAGACACCATCAGACAACATGAGACAACCTGAGACACCATGAGACACCATAAGGCACCATGAGACATCATGAGACACCATGAGACACCATGAGACAACCTGAGACAACATGAGATATCATGAGTCACCATGAGACACCATGAGACAATCTGAGACACCATGAGACACCTTAAGGCACCATGAGACACCATGACACACCACGACACACCATAAGGCACCATGAGACACCATCAGACACCATGAGACAACCTGAGACACCATGAGACACCATAAGGCACCATGAGACATCATGAGACACCATGAGACAACCTGAGACAACCTGAGACACCATGAGACACCATGAGGCACAATGAGACAACATGAGACACCTTGAGACACCATGAGATTATCATGAGACATCATTGAGACTCCGTCAGACACCATGAGACATCATGAGACACCATGAGACACCATATGGCACCATGAGACACCATGAGACAATCTGAGACACCTTGAGACACCTTAAGGCACCATGAGACACCATGACACACCATGACACACCATAAGGCACCATGAGACACCATCAGACAACATGAGACAACCTGAGACACCATGAGACACCATAAGGCACCATGAGACATCATGAGACACCATGAGACACCATGAGACAACCTGAGACAACATGAGATATCATGAGAAACCATGAGACACCATGAGACACCATCAGACACCATGAGACACCATGTGACACCATGAGACACCATGAGACACCATGAGACACCATGAGACATCATGAGACAGCCTGAGACAACATGAGACAACCTGAGACACCATGAGACACAATGAGGCACCATGAGACACCATGAGACACCATGAGACGCCATGAGATATCATGACACACCATGAGACACCATGAGACAACATGAGTAACCATAAGAAACCATGAGACACCATGGGACACCATAAGGCACCATGAGACATCATGAGACACCATGAGATAACCTGAGACAACCTGAGACACCATGAGACACCATGAGACACCATAAGGCACCATCAGACATCATGAGACACCATGAGACAATCTGAGACACCATGAGACACCTTAAGGCACCATGAGACACCATGACACACCATGACACACCATAAGGCACCATGAGACACCATGAGACAACCTGAGACACCATGAGACACCATAAGGCACCATGAGACATCATGAGACACCATGAGACACCATGAGACAACCTGAGACACCATGAGACACCATGAGGCACAATGAGACAACATGAGACACCTTGAGACACCATGACACACCATGAGACACCATGAGATTATCATGAGACATCATTGAGACTCCGTCAGACACCATGAGACATCATGAGACACCATGAGACACCATACGGCACCATGAGACACCATCAGACACCATGAGACACCATGAGACACCATGAGACACCATAAGGCACCATGAGACACCATGAGACAACCTGAGTCACCATGAGACACCATGAGACACCATATGGCACCATGAGACACCATGAGACACCATATGGCACCATGAGACACCATGAGACATCATGAGACACCATGAGACACCATAAGGCACCATGAGACACAATGAGACACCATGAGACACCATGAGACATCATGAGACACCATAAGGCACCATGAGACACCATGAGACATCATGAGACACCATGAGACAACCTGAGACACCATGAGACACCATGAGACACCATGAGACACATAAGGCACCATGAGACACCATGAGACACCATAAGGCACCATGAGACATCATGAGACACCATGAGACAACCTGAGACACCAAGAGGCACCATGAGACACCATGAGACACCATGAGACAACATGAGACACCATAAGGCATCATTAGACGTCATGAGACACCATGAGACAACCTAAGACACCATGAGACACCATGAGACACCATGAGACACCTGAGACATCATGTGACACCATGAGACAATCTTAGACACCATGAGACACCATGAGACACCATGAGACACCATAAGGTACCATGAGACACCATGAGACATCATGAGACACCATAAGGCACCACGAGACACCATGAGACACCATGAGACACCATAAGGCATCATTAGACGTCATGAGACACCATGAGACAACCTAAGACACCATGAGACACCATGAGACACCATGAGACATCATGAGACACCATGAGACACCATGAGACACCATAAGGCACCATGAGACATCATGAGACACCATGAGACACCATAAGGCACCATCAGACACCATGAGACACCAAGAGACACCATAAGGCACCATGAGACACCATGAGACACCATAAGGCACCATGAGACACCATGAGACACCATGAGACAACCTGAGACACCATGAGACACCATAAGGCACCATGAGACATCATGAGACACCATGAGACACCATGAGACAACCTGAGACAACCTGAGACACCATGAGACACCATGAGGCACCATGAGACAACATGAGACACCATGAGACACCATGACACACCATGAGACACCATGAGATTATCATGAGACATCATTGAGACTCCGTGAGACACCATGAGACATCATGAGACACCATGAGACAACATAAGGCACCATGAGACACCATGAGAAACCATAAGGCACCATGAGACACCATGATACATCATGAGACACCATGAGACAACCTGAGACACAATGAGACACCATGAGACACCATGAGACACCATAAGGCACCATGAGACACCATGAGACACCATGAGAGACCGTGAGACATCATGAGACACCATAAGGCACCACGAGACACCATGAGACACCATGAGACACCATGAGACACCA
The DNA here is from genome assembly GCA_949130485.1 of Agelas oroides. Lineage (NCBI taxonomy): Eukaryota > Metazoa > Porifera > Demospongiae > Agelasida > Agelasidae > Agelas > Agelas oroides. The sequence continues at coordinate 2,085,389 of OX422197.1, read as the reverse complement.
TAAGGCATCATTAGACGTCATGAGACACCATGAGACAACCTAAGACACCATGAGACACCATGAGACACCATGAGACACCATGAGACATAATGAGACACCATGAGACACCATGAGACACCATAAGGCACCATTAGACATCATGAGACACCATGAGACAACCTGAGACAACCTGAGACACCATGAGACACCATGAGGCACCATGAGACAACATGAGACACCATGAGACACCATGACACACCATGAGACACCATGAGATTATCATGAGACATCATTGAGACTCCGTGAGACACCATGAGACATCATGAGACACCATGAGACAACATAAGGCACCATGAGACACCATGAGACACCATGAGACACCATGAGACACCATGAGACACCATGAGAAACCATAAGGCACCATGAGACACCATGATACATCATGAGACACCATGAGACAACCTGAGACACCATGAGACACCATGAGACACCATGAGACACCATGAAACACCATAAGGCACCATGAGACAACCTGAGACATCATTAGACACCATAAAGCACCATAAGGCACCATGAGACATCATGAGACACCATGAGACACCATGAGACACCATGAGACACCATAAGACACCATGAGACAACCTGAGACACCATGAGACACCATGAGACACCATGAGACACCATAAGTCACCATGGGACACCATTAGACACCATGAGACACCATGAGACACCATAAGGTACCATGAGACACCATGAGACACCATAAGGCACCATGAGACATCATGAGACACCATAAGTAGGCTTGAGGCGATTATGCCAGCATAATTTCTGGAATAATAGGAAGTTTCTGGAAGCAGACATTATGCGGGAATAAACGATGAAAAACGGGGAATAATGCCACGTTGCATGGCTTTTCTAAATAACGCCCACTACATGTAACGGGATGGCAGAGTCTAGCAGTGCTGAGACTACACTTTAGTGGTAGCAGTCACAGTACAAATTTCAGTGCCTACACAAGTGAGGCAGAATCTGATTCTGAGGCGAACTCAAATGAAGCTGGCCCGAGCTCACGAGTAGTCTCTTTGTTGGATCGTTTGACAGTATATACTGATGTGTGTAAGATAATAATAAAATGTATTATGTGGAATAATGACTTTTTTGAAAGAATAATCGGATTAAATCTAAAGAATTATCGGAACACTTTTTAGGAAGTGCGGAATAGAATAATTGGCAAATTTTTGAGCACAATTGCCTCAAGCCTAACCATAAGGCACCATGAGACATCATTAGACACCATGGGACAATCTGAGACACCATGAGACACCATAAGGCACCATTAGACACCATGAGACACCATGAGACACCATAAGGCACCATGAGACACCATGATACACCATGAGACAACATGAGACAATCTAAGACACCATGAGACACCATAAAGCACCATGAGACACCATGAGACACCATGGGACAATCTGAGACATCATGAGACACCATGAGACACCATGAGACATCATGAGACACCATTAGGCACCATGAGACACCATGAGACAACATAAGACACCATGAGACACCATGAAACACCATGAGACATCATGAGACACCATGACACAACCTGAGACACCATGAGACACCATGAGACACCATGAGACACCATGAGACACCATAAGGCAGCATCAGACACTGTGAGACACCATGAGACACCATAAGGCACCATGAGACATCATGAGACACCATGAGGCACCATGAGACACCATGAGACACCATGAGACACCATGAGACACCATGAGACACCATAAGTCACCATGAGACACCATGAGACACCATAAGGCACGATGAGACACCATGAGACACCATGAGACACCATGAGACACCATAAGGCACCATGAGATACCATGAGACACCATGAGACACCATAAAGCACCATGAGATACCATGAGACACCATGGGACAACATGAGACAACATGAGACAACCTGAGACACCATGAGACACCATAAGGAACCATGAGACACCATGAGACAACCTGAGACACCATAAGACACCATGAGACACCATGAGACACCATTAGGCACCATGAGACAACCAGAGACATCATTAGACACCATAAAGCACCATAAGGCACCATGAGACATCATGAGACACCATGAGACACCATGAGACACCATGAGACACCTGAGACATCATGTGACACCATGAGACAATCTTAGACACCATGAGACACCATGAGACACCATGAGACACCATGAGACACCATAAGGTACCATGAGACACCATGAGACATCATGAGACAACCTGAGACACCATAAGACACCATGAGACACCATAAGGCACCATGAGACAACCTGAGACACCATAAGACACCATGAGACACCATAAGGCACCATGAGACATCATGAGACACCATAAGGCACCATGAGACATCATGAGACACCATGAGACAATCTGAGACACCATAAGACACCATGAGAAAACCTGAGACACCATGAGACACCATAAAGCACCATAAGGCACCATGAGACACCATGAGACACCATGAGACACCATAAGGCACCACGAGACATCATGAGACACAATGAGACAACCTGAGACACCATAAGACACCATGAAACACCATGAGACACCATAAGGCACCATGAGACAACCTTAGACACCATTAGACACCATAAAGCACCATAAGGCACCATGAGAAACCATGAGACACCATGAGACACCATGAGACATCACGAGACACCATGAGAAAACCTGAGACACCATAAGACACCATGAGACACCATAAGGCACCATGAGACGTCATGAGACACCATAAGGCACCATGAGACAATCTGAGACACCATGAGACAATCTGAGACACCATGAGACAATCTGAGACACCATGAGACACCATGAGACAACCTGAGACACCATGAGACACCATCAGACACCATGAGACACCAAGAGACACCATAAGGCACCATGAGACACCATGATACACCATAAGCCACCGTGAGACATCATGAGACACCATGAGACAACCTGAGACACCATGAGTCACCATGAGACACCATGAGACACCATGTGACATCATGTGACAATTAGAGACACCATGAGACACCATAAGGCACCATGAGACAGCATGAGATACCATGAGACACGATAAAGCACCATGAGACACCATGAGACACCATGAGACACCATGAGACAGCATGAGACAACCTGAGACACCATGAGACACCATAAGGCACCATTAGAAACCATGGGACACCATGAGACCCCATGAGACACCATGAGACATCATGAGACACCATGAGACAACCTGAGACAACCTGAGACACCATGAGACACCATAAGGCACCATGAGATTATCAAGAAACATCATTGAGACTCCGTGAGACACCATGAGACACCATGAGACATCATGAGACGCCATGAGACACCATAAGGCACCATGAGACACCATGAGACACTATGACACACCATGAGACACCATGAGACACCATGAGATTATCGTGAGACATCATTGAGACTCCGTGAGACACCATAAGGCGCCATGAGACACCATGAGACACCATGAGACACCATAAGGCACTATGAAACATCATGAGACACCATGGGACACCATAAGGCACCGTGAGACATCATGAGACACCATGAGACAACCTGAGACACAATGAGACACCATGAGACACCATGAGACACCATGAGACAATCAGAGACACCATGAGACGCCATGAGACAACATGAGACATCATGAGACACCATGAGACACCATAAGGCACCATGAGACACCATGAGACACCATGAGACACCATGAGACACCATGAGACACCATAAGGCACCATGAGACACCATGAGACACCATGAGACACCATGAGACACCATGAGACACCATAAGGCACCATGAGATACCATGAGACACCATGAGACACCATAAGGCACCATGAGATACCATGAGACACCATGAGACACCATAAGGCACCATGAGACACCATGAGACACGATTATACACCATGGGACAACATGAGACCACCTGAAACACCATGAGACACCATAAGGCACCATGAGACACCATGAGACAACCTGAGACACCATAAGACACCATGAGACACCATGAGACACCATGAGACACCATAAGGCACCATGAGACAACCTGAGACATCATTAGACACCATAAAGCACCATAAGGCACCATGAGACATCATGAGACACTATGAGACACCATGAGACACCATGAGACACCATGAGACACCATGAGACATCATGAGACACCATGAGACATCATGAGACACCATGAGACAACCTGAGACACCATAAGACACCATGAGACCCCATAAGGCACCATGAGACATCATGAGACACGATAAGGCACCATGAGACACCATGAGACAATCTGAGACACCATAAGACACCATGAGACAACCTGAGACACCATGAGACACCATAAAGCATCATAAGGCACCATGAGACACCATGAGACACCATGAGACACCATAAGGCACCACGAGACATCATGAGACACAATGAGACAACCTGAGACACCATAAGACACCATGAGACACCATGAGACACCATGAGACACCATAAGGCACCATGAGACAACCTGAGACACCATTAGACACCATAAAGCACCATAAGGCACCATGAGAAACCATGAGACACCATGAGACACCATGAAACACCATGAGTCATCATGAGACACCATGAGACAACCTGAGACACCATAAGACACCCTGAGACACCATAAGGCACCATGAGACGTCATGAGACACCATAAGGCACCATGAGACATCATGAGACACCATGAGACAATCTGAGACACCATGAGACACCATGAGACAACCTGAGACACCATAAGGCACCATGAGACACCATGAGACACCATGAGACACCATGAGACATGAGACACCATGTGACAACCTGAGACAACCTGAGACACCATGAGACACCATAAGGCACCATGAGACACCATGAGACACCATGAGACACCATGAGACAACCTGAGACACCATGAGACAACATGAGACAACGTGAGACACCATGAAACAACATGAGACAAGATGAGACACCATGAGACACCACAAGGCACCATTAGACACCATGAGACACCATGAGACGCCATGAGACACCATGAGACAACCTGAGACACCATGAGACAACATGAGACAACGTGAGACACCATGAGACAACATGAGACAAGATGAGACACCATGAGACACCACAAGGCACCATTAGACACCATGAAACACCATGAGACGCCATGAGACATCATGAGACGCCATGAGACATCATGAGACACCATGAGACACAATGAAACATCATAGGGCACCATGTAACACCATGAGATTATCATGTGACACCATGAGACATCATGAGACATTATTGAGACTCCGTGAGACACCATTAGATTATCATGAGACATCATTGAGACTCCGTGAGACACCATGAGATTATCATGAGACACCATGGGACACCATGAGACACCATGAGATTATCATGAGACACCATGGGACACCATGAGACACCATGAGACACCATAAGGCACCATGAGACACCATGAGACACCATGAGACACCATGAGACACCACGAGACACCATGAGAAACCATGAAACACCATGAGACAACCTGAGACACAATGAAACATCATATGGCACCATGTTACACTATGAGATTATCATATGACACCATGAGACATCATGAGACATCATTGAGACTCTGTGAGACACCATTAGATTATCATGAGACATCATTGAGACTCCGTGAGACACCATAAGGCACCATGAGATTATCATGAGACATCATTGAGACTCCGTGAGACACCATAAGGCACCATGAGACATCATGAGACACCATGAGACAACCTGAAACACCATGAGACATCATGAGACATAATTGAGACTCCGTGAGACACCATGAGATTATCACGAGACACCATGAGACATAATTGAGACTCCGTGAGACACCATGAGATTATCATGAGACACCATGAGACACCATGAGACACCATGAGACACCATGAGACACCACGAGACACCATGAGAAACCATGAAACACCATGAGACAACCTGAGACACAATGAAACATCATATGGCACCATGTTACACCATAAGATTATCATGTGACACCATGAGACATCATGAGACATCATTGAGACTCTGTGAGATACCATTAGATTATCATGAGACATCATTGAGACTCCGTGAGACACCATAAGGCACCATGAGACATCATGAGACACCATGAGACAACCTGAAACACCATGAGACACCATGAGACATCATGAGACATCATTGAGACTCCGTGAGACGCCATGAGACATCATGAAACACCATAGGAAATACTGTGAGATTGCTCATGGTGGCACATAGAGCAGTGAAGGGTGGATGGCAATTACACTTCAGGACCTATGTTGTGTACAAGCCTTATGTACAGTTGATTATTTCCTCTGTCTTGTAGGAGAGGTATTATCGTGTTGATGGAACTCTGCTGCCGATGCTAATTCCGCCTCAACCATGGACTTCTGTCACTGCAGGAGGATACTTTGTTGTACCAGGTGAGTGGCTCAGTTGTTTCCACTTTTACTAGGTCTCCTGTACATGATTTGTGCTTTGTAGACGTATTCATGCCTCTACGAAGCATGTGTGAGTCCCACTCTTAATGAAAGTTCAGTGATATGGTACTTCGAACATGGCGATATATGTATGTACACGATGGAATAATCTACATGGAAGTGTCACACGCAAAGGATTGAAAACTGGTAGTGTGATTGGCCATTGAATAAAGCCATTTACATGGCTAGGGCATTTATCTCATATTTCATTATGTGATGTCATACAGTGATACTGGTGCATGTACAAATTTAATGATGTGTGAGCTAGTCTCCATTTCAGGGTCATGCATGATAAGTGCAATTTAACACCAACAATGATGTAATTGTTAATGATGACTTTATATGATGTAATAACCGTGAATACTGAGCTATGGTGTAGTGCATGTGAATGGAGATTTGGTTTTCATGGAATGTATTAAGGTTTGTCCTCCCTATACTAGCTTCTTTTGTCCGCTGCTACAATGACACGTACCAGCATCAATTACTGGTGGAACAAGCAGAGAACCTGAATGCCATCTATGATGCACTCAACTACCTCAGCTCCTGCCCATGGAAGATCAACACACGAGTAAGAAAAGCAATAGTACTGGCTTGCCTTGTTGAAACCTTTATATTTGTCTGTCTTCCATTTGCCTTCTGAACAAGATCTTACTGTAGTCAGGAAATTTTTGCAGTAAAAATAGTTCTCGTTTTAAATTTTTGCGTTAGAAATATTTCATCCCTTGATGGTTCTGCAATGTAGCGCGTATACGTATTTTAATTTTAATTCTTGTCGCTCCGTGCACCAAGGGAAATATTTTAATGTCGAAAATTTCCCGGTCTACGATAAAACCCACATTTGATTGTACTATAATTATGTTGTATAAGAATTTTGGGAATCTGCATTAACCTGTTGCTGTACTCTAAAAATTTGCATAGGAAAATTGGTTGATTTGCAGCAGTATTTATCCTACTCCCATTGATACACACTCACACATAGAATACGCACCATGCCTTCCACATACTTCCCCCTCACCTCCAATACCATAGATCCTAAACTTGATGATCAAGATCTTTAACAGGGGTGGCGACAAGAAGCTGGAGATTCCCTCCATGATACCCTTTCACCAGCTGCGGTGAGTGTTAGCCTCTTCTCCTAGGCTGAAATGTTGTTTTTCACCTAAATGCTCACTCTAACTTGGGGAGATAGTTGCTGGGACTAGTTGTGGATCGGAAGACTCTCTGGTAACTGGTGTTAATGATTGACATGTGTATTGTATGTATGGTGGGAATCAGACTACGTTGTGTACGTTCATGCAGGGATGAGACGACACAGAAATTGAAACGGTCGGAGATACTGCTGCTGAGGAAGCAAAGGAATGAGAGCTTTTCCTTGTGGATGGACATGGTCTACCGCCTCTCTCTTGCCAACCATGTATATACCACTAGCTACAGCCTCTCTCTTGCCAAGTATACATGTACCACTAGCTACAGCCTCTCTCTTGCCAACCATGTATATACCACTAGCTTACAGCCTCTCTCTTGCCAACCATGTATATACCACTAGCTTACAGCCTCTCTCTTGCTAGCTATGTAAATACCACTAGCTACAGCCTCTCTCTTGCCAACCATGTATATACCACTAGCTTACAGCCTCTCTCTTGCTAGCTATGTATATACCACTAGCTACAGCCTCTCTCTTGCCAACCACTAGCTACAGCCTCTCTCTTGCCAACCACTAGCTTACAGCCTCTCTCTTGCTAGCTGTGTAAATACCACTAGCTTACAGCCTCTCTCTTGCTAGCTATGTAAATACCACTAGCTATAGCCTCTCTCTTGCTAGTTATGTATATACCACTAGCTACAGCCTCTCTCTTGCCAAGTATACATGTACCACTAGCTACAGCCTCTCTCTTGCTAGTTATGTAAAGACCACTAGCTTACAGCCTCTCTCTTGCTAGCTATGTAAATACCACTAGCTACAGCCTCTCTCTTGCTAGCTATGTAAATACCACTAGCTTACAGCCTCTCTCTTGCTAGCTATGTAAATACCACTAGCTACAGCTTCTCTCTTGCCAAGTATACATGTACCACTAGCTACAGCCTCTCTCTTGCCACCACATAACTAGTGATAGCCTCTTAATTGCAGTGTTAAAGTTCTAGACTTGCAACAAACTTTGGAAGCCCTATCAGTAGAAGGAGCCTTGGTTTGTAGTCTCAAACTAATTGTGTGCACTAAGCTGATAGCCATGCTGACATTGTGTACACTAAGCTGATAGCCATGCTGACATACACTTACTGAGCTCCAGAATTACCATATGGTTTAACTTGCTTGTGTCTGATACCAGCTGTATACATGGTGTCAGACGCAGGTTCTGCTTGGTAGTGATCACTGTACTTGACTTGGCCTACAGTATCGGAATGAGGTGTTTTGGTTGCCTCATAACATGGACTTCCGGGGCAGAGTATACCCAATCCCCCCACACCTCTCACACTTGTGTAAGATGTGTGTGTGTGTGTGTGTGTGTGTGTGTGTGTGTGTGTGTGTGTGTGTGTGTGTGTGTGTGTGTGTGTGTGTGTGTGTGTGTGTGTGTGTGTGTGTGTGTGTGTGTGTGTGTGTGTGTGTGTGTGTGTCTGTGTCTGTGTGGAGAAATTAAGCTGAACATTGAACTCTGTTACATTGTCCCTATACAGCCAGTGACGTGGGTAGAGGATTGTTAAAGTTTGCATTGGGGTACCCCCTAGGAAAGAAGGGGCTGGACTGGCTGAAAATCCACCTTGTCAACCTTCATGGAGAGAAGAAAAAGTAAATACCAATGTTATATTTTTTACCAGTACAAAACTTGTATACTTCCGGTTTATCATACGTCTAACTCACGCTAATGTATGGGAGTCAATGGGGAAGCCTTGCAGCTGCACGCAGTTTATAAAAAGCCGTATTTTTTACTACAAGTCACGCGAGAATCCGTATCAGTACTGCAAGTCACGCGAGAATCCGTATCAGGTACTACAAGTCACGTGTGCTGCGTCTGAACGTGCAATGAAATCGAAGGTTCGTACGATAAAATCATTATCACCATAGTACCAAGCTATACCGGAAAAAATATCACTCGTTTGTTGCCGTTGGCATTGTTACTCGTGCTGCGCACTCGTAACAATACAGACGGCAACAAACTCGTGATATTTTCCGGTATAGCTTTGTACTATGGTGATAATTATATAGTATGTACTCATACTGAATGAATAGTCACTGTACCAACAGAAAGATTGAGCCTGAAGGGTGGATGGATTGTATATAAGACGAACTTGGAGTAAGGCTAGCTGTTGTGTTATAGCTAACCTAGGGTCAATTCAATAATGAATGCGTACATATGCTCCACTCAGTAAAACGTGTGGCAGTCCCAGTTAGAAATCAAACTTATTCCGTTGCGTAATTTGACCACGTTACCACATTCGAAGCATTGTAGCACAAAACTTCCGTTAAGGGCGGGGCTCATACACGCAGCGAAGATGCATGAATACCTGGTAAGTCTACATAGCATGTATGAGCCCCGCCCTTAACGGAAGTACTGCGCTACAGCGCTTTGAACGCAGTAACACGGTCGAAATACACAACGGAATATTGTTTGATTTCTACCCGGGACTGCCACATGTAATATCTGTTGTGATGACTCTAGTGTAGTGTGTATTGTGACTGCAGTCTGTATGTCATAGAAAACCCCTGCATCAGAGACTGGAATTTGCCAATGAGATGATAGAAGAAATTATGGACTCTGCTGACACGCCGTTTAAGGTAACATGCATTGATACGTGCACATTTACCACAATAGTGAGTATATTTTGTGGGGATGTAAATTGCAAACATGATTAATGGTCTTGGATTGCTAGGGTAACAAGTGGTGGCAGTCAGGGGATGAGCCTTGGCAGGTGTTGGCAGTCTGCATGGAGATCACAGATGCCGTCCGCTCTGGAGACCCTGAGAACTTTGTCTCTCACATCCCAGTCCATCAGGTATGGTGGGATTAGCTAGTTGCACTTGCCATTAGCCATGGTGCAAAGCTATAGTGTTTGTGAAGCAGGGGGCTGTCTCAGTGTTTGCTAGACTGCTAGATGTTAGCACCATTTTTAGCCTGTGATGTGTTGCACTCATCCTTGCATATACACACAGGATGGATCTTGCAATGGGTTGCAGCACTATGCTGCTCTAGGAAGGGACTCCCTAGGAGCCAGACAGGTGGGCACCCTACAGACGTGAGATTTCAACTATGTGACTGAATTGCACTGATCATTGTAATGTTGTGCCCTGCAGGTTGAACATGCTAAATGCTTAGCAGTTTGTGTCTCTATTTCTAATCCTTGTATAGCTACTTCAGTTTTTGTTGCATGGTGATCATAATGAATTGCACAGTTGCTGAGTCACCTTTGTCTTCCTCAGGTGAGCTTGGTACCACAGGATAGACCAGATGACCCATATGCTGGAGTAGCAGCCATGGTACATATCCCAGTATAGCAGTTCAGTATAGGCGTCGAACAGGCATTGGCCGAAACATGTCCTGTGCAGTGGGTGACCTTGCATATACTTTTTTAAGAGAGATATAGTGCATCGATTGTTCATGTATGTGTTTGTATGACTGTCCCTTATATTTAGACTGCACTATGTTACTTTTCCAAAGGTTGAGGAGAGGAGAAAGGTAGATGCTGCTGAGGGACACAAGATTGCAAAGCTACTAGAGGGAAAGATTAACAGAAAGGTATATTGATCATAACAGCTACATTAGGACCATGCTGTACAGCTTCTAGTGTGCTGGTTGGTAATCAGGGGCACAAACAGTTCAGCTGTAGTCTGACCACTACAGTACAGATAGCTGTGATATAGTTTGGAGCCGAGTTTCTCTCTTGCACTATTATGTATTGCATTTAGGGCAGGTTTTACATATGTAGAGTTGTTGGAAGACCATGATAGATTGTTCTACTTCTAGATATGGAGTGTGCACTCTCCTATACTTGTCTTTACTAATTACGGGGGAGAGAGCTTGGGTACGTGGCTATGGTCTGGCTTGCGAGACTAAAATGTGACAGGATGTTAATGCTCGATTAGAGTTGAACCTTAATATACTTCCAACTGCAGTATGTGTTGCTAAAGGGTTAAAATTTTGCTCTGCTTAACAAAGTCTGGTATACAGTGTAGTGCAAAATGTTGCCAACAATGGAAAAATGTCTGTGGTTATTATTGTACTTCTCTTGCAGGTAGTGAAGCAGACAGTGATGACTGTTGTTTATGGAGTGACCTGGGTGGGTGGAAGGAGACAAGTTGAGGTGATTTATATTAAATGTGTCTAGGAAACTTGGGCACTGTATATTCCTGAATTATAATTATACCAGAGTGTAGGGAAAGGGGGTCAAAAAGAAATGTTCTGTAACCGTTATAGAACAGTTCGTTTGAGCTTCTTCACAGCAGTGTACAGGTTTTGAGTCTTTACCCTTCCTAACTTGACAGAAGCAACTCCGTGAGAATGTTGCTAGTGAACACCTCTGGGAGTGCTCCAAGTATGTGGTCAGCGAGGTGTTTGCTACACTCAATGAGATGTTCTCTAGTGCCAAAAAAATCCAGGTTTGTCCGAGTAGCTAGCTCCCCTACCTCTACTGTAAAAAACAGTTAAAATAAAATGGGCCTAAAAGACAGATTCATGGAAAACATGCTAATATTTCTTCTCCTTCAGTTGGCACTATTAAAGCATACCAAATGGACTTTAAAATACGCCTCCTTTTCTAAGTGTTTTCCAGGGAGTGTATAGTTGAGCCATTGTGTTTTGCCAGACTTGTTTGGGAGCCAGCTATAGTATGAAGTTCAAGCTTGTGGAATGATATGCAGGTTGCTGAGTCTGTCAACTGAGCTATACATGTGTGGTTATAATGTTGCACATTTTACTTGCATTTGTTTTTGCTATTAGATGCCACAGGTAGATACAATGAATCATCACGAGACTTCCTGGTCTCAACCTAACGTATACCAAACTGTATTTGATCTCCTAACTCTCTTCCCAGGACTGGCTTGCTGCTAGTGCCAGGAAGGTTGCCTTGGCAGGTAGACCAATGGAGTGGCAGACCCCCATTGGTCTACCTGTAGTACAGCCCTACCATAAGCGCTCTTCCAAAGAGGTTGGTCTGCATATACTGTGGGAAGATTTGCCTGAGAAAATTTTTGGCAGGGAAGATCTGGGCCAGTGTGGTATTGTAACGAAGATTGTAACGAAGATTTAATTTTGCGAATGCTTCATTGCTGAAACCCCACCCACCAACTTATGGCATTTGGGGCTACTGTATATGTGGGAGGATTCACTGATTGTTGGATATGATACTCAACCATTACGTTTGGAAGGCAACAAACGCACATATTACTGCTATTGGTTGCAATATTCCTCTCACATTGGGTTGACTATAAAGGTTCATGTAGCTCATCCCTAAATCCTGTTTGTGGTTTTTTATTGCTTTTCTGTGTAGAGGCTATCATGGTAGGTTGTGTTTTCCTCATGCCTGCTAGTTGCTGACTCCCATTCAAGGTGTGACACATCTGCGGATGTCAGATGTGACTACTCCCCCTGATACCAGGAAGCAGTCAAGTGCCATGCCTCCCAACTATGTACACTCCCTGGACTCTACACACATGATGCTCACTGCCCTTCACTGCCAGAGGTTCAGGATTAAATTTTCATGCATCATCTTACAGAGTGTTAACATGTCTGCATGCATGGGTGATGCAATATCTCATCTTGTGCAGGGCTGCAATCACCTTTGAGGCAGTTCATGACAGTTTTTGGACCCATGCTTGCTTTGTGGATATCATGAACGAGGTGGAGTTACTTGTTTATGCCGAATACTAGAAGAATTATCATGTTGCACAAAATACCTCTCTATTGATTGATCTACTGTAAGATATTTCCACAGATTTGTAGGGAGCAGTTTGTTGCTTTACACAATGAGCCAATACTCAAAGACTTGGCAGAATTCTGGGAATTGAAGTTTGGAGGACTGAAGTAAGTGTAGTGGTTACTGTAAACATGTTACAGTCACAGAACTGGAATCAGTAGACCCCTCATGAGAAGAAGTGACACAAGCCCAAATTGTTGGGCTTGCTGAACTGTATTATTGTAAGCGTAGTGGACATGTTGTTTTACTCTAGGTACAAGGATTATAAGTTAAAAGATGTTCAGATATGCCACTTTCTGGATTCACTCCCAGCTACAGGTACGTCAAAAGGTAGCTTCTAGCACTGTTTGGCTAGTATAGAGCTAGAAAAGTGTAGCCAGGAGCTTATGAGTGCCGTAGCGGTTCATAAGCTCCTGGTGTAGCCAATCTTATCCTACTCTCTTCCACCAACAGAAAGGGAATGAGTATTGTATCTCACATGACAGACAGTAACATAGAGTATGATAGGCAACCAGTTTAGTGTGTACAACTGACCGTCGTACCTGGTATGTGCTTGCCTCATTCCTAGGCTCCTTCTTCAGTTGTATTTTGTGATATCATGTGACCAAAAAGGAGCCAGCCGATATGTTCTGTACCAATGTTCTTTTGCTATTCTGATCTGATTACCATCTTGTGAGGAAATATTCATAGCTAGGGGCTGGGCGTGGCCAGGCAATGAGTTGGGATAAACAAATTTTGAAATTGTTTTTTCCCCTCAGGTGATTTTGATCTTCAGCAGGTTCTTGACTCAACCTACTTCTTCAGCTAATGATAATTCATGTTGTGTATATTGTCATTCTGATCATGCTGCTCTATTACCTATCACCCTTTATCTGAAAGACATCGTGTGTAGACTATGCCATGGAGACAGGAATTGAATCAAGTTAGAGGGTTCTATTTCACTGTATGACTCGGTTTCCAGCATATCTCTGGAAATGTCCTTGCAATGCAATGACAGTGCACGCCGGTGTTTACCTATGCGCATGCGCAGTTTCGTTAGCAACCGCGAGTCATTGACCCTTGGTGACCTTGGCTTTAGAGCGAATCGAGCGAGTTGAGTTGACCTAGTCCAATAGAGTCGTACCTTTCTACAACGCAAGAAAGTAAGTGTGAACGGTATAATCTGAAATTGGGCATGTTGTTGAGGTTCTGGGTGTGTGGTTTTAACTTTCAGTATTTACGAGTCTGAACTACGTTTCACCGCTGGGACAGTGGGGCTTGGAGGGGTGTGTGTGAGTGTTAACCGTGATAGAATATGGTATTAGTATATACATGGCTGGACCTAGTTAGTATGATCCTAGGATGGCAGTGGGTCAGTCTTGTACTTGGTCTGCCAAGGCACGCAGTCCATCATCTAAATCTTGTATGCTGAAACAGTTGGGCAGGTAGGGTGTAACCAAACATTAATAGTGAGGCCATTCACTGATAACACATTCATGTGTTGTCAGTGAATGATCAGAAATCACAACTTGATTTCTATGCTTCAGAACTTTGTGTTGGACCCTTTGCTGCCTACATTATCACAATCAAATTGAGTTAGCTAAACTTTATTTCATGGTGGAAGCGCTTACAGTATCAAACTACGGCATCAACAAAGTTCAAGTATGTCAACCAATTCCCTGATCTGGGAGAAAACTGTAACTGACAGGTACTTTGTGAATCCATTGTTACTTGTGAGAAGATAACACTTAATGAATGACAACAGAGAGCATCCATCATGTTTGTGGACACGGAACCTACCTCATCAGGAAATTCATCATGACCGAAGGATGATGTAACTCTTGGATCTATTGTGCAGTCCTGTGTTTAATGTGTGGGTGTGTCTATCAAGAATTGCATCATCCTTGAGTCATGATGAATTCCCTGATTAGGTCAGTATCCTGTGTGGTTGTACTTCCTGAATTACAATAAGCATAGGGTTTCAAAGTCTTCTTCCCACTAAATGATCTCGTTAACTTGGGGGTCCCCACTCCCTCCTACTGCAACAGTGCCTACATTTTTAGTCTCCTTGGCTCCATCACTCTCTTATATACCTAGACTGGTTTAATTTGCCTTCTGCCCAGATGAGTGTCCCGGAAGGTGATGCAGCAAAGGGAGCAAAGATCTTCAAGCAAAGATGCGCTCAGTGCCACACAACTGAGAAGGTAATGTGTACTCAGTGGGAGCTTATGATGTGCTAGAGTACTTTTTAGTGGCTCCTAAGCTGGCTCTGCCACAAATGGAAAGAACGGTTCTCTGTTACCGACTAGAAATTGGACAACTTTTGCCATTGTTTTTGACGAGGAAACAGAAAGGGAGGAGCATTGACCCCCCCCCCCCTCCCCCGGTGACGTGTATCCTATGGCTGTTTAATATTGGGGGGTTGTTCACTTTGCCCTGGAGCACTCAGCCACACAATGTTGACAAAAGTTTTTTTTATTTCAAGTTGCATAGCAGGGAACCTTCTTTCCATTTTATGCTCAAGTATGTTCCACAGTAGCACATTAATGTTTGGCTAGCCTCATTCCCAGGCCCAAGGCAGCTTGAGTATTTCTATCCCTTCCAGGGTGGCAAGCACAAAACAGGTCCCAACCTGAATGGTCTGTTTGGGCGCAAGACGGGGCAGGCCGCGGGGTTCACTTACACAGACGCAAACAAGAACAAGGGTATCCAGTGGGGAGAGGACACACTATTCAAGTATCTAGAGGCACCAAAGAAGTACATCCCTGGTACAAAGATGGTATTTGCGGGTCTAAAGAAACCACAAGAAAGAGCAGGTGCATATTTACAAGCATACTGGCAACACAATATTAGTGAACTAGTCTTGCAAGACAGCCCCATCCACAACAAAGGGATATGGTCTGGTGGATTGAGTATACAAGCCTTGTCCTGCTGTGGCATAATCATGTTATCTAGCTACGGTTATGGGATAGTCATGGCGGGTAAAAGACTTTTTGAAGTAGCTTACTTTGTAGCTGTAAGTCGATAAGTGTCCCGGCAAACTGTCCATCTCCAGCAGCAAGAGTCAAGTGCCTAGCAAACTTTGTACTTAGAATCTGTGGGGTGACTTGAAGGCATTTCACTGCTTTGCTAAATATACTTCAAGAAGAAGCAGATGAATGCCATAAACACCACTCCTACTTCAGTAACCTTAGGTGCATTCCAGTGGTACATTCAATTCACCAGACCCTTCACTCTCTCTAGATGTGGGTCTGGTTGACCAGCAGTGTACAAAACGGTTTACATGATATATACTTTCGATCTTCTTCCTTGCAGACTTAATTGCACATCTGAAAGAGGCAACCAAGCCTTGAAAACTTCTTCACTGTAGGCAGAGTAGGTATCTATTATCAGCAAAGCTGTAGTGCCTTGTTGTACCATAATGCATAGCCTCATTCTACAGCATGTACATGTAACATGTGTAGGCCTGATGCCATAATTATTGTGCTATATGATGTATACGTATATATTTCATGTTTTTCAGTTGTCGTAAACATAAATCACATTAGCCAGCAGTGCTTTTGGGCCTTCCCCGGCCTGGCCCCCTGCCTGCCTGACACAACCACGTGTTAGCCTCGTTCCCAGGCTCTTCCGCTCCGGAACGCGAAATTGAACTTGTACATGCGTGTACATTTCGCGTTCTGGGGAGCTTGGGAACGAGGCTAGTTCCATGCACGTGCAAGGATAGCCAGTCTCGTTCCCAGGCCACAGACTTGTAGTCGAAGAACACGACTAAAACAGCAGGCGTGGCCATCCTAACGAGCAGGTGTGTTAGTGTACGAAACGTGTTTACACATACACAGAGGGAGATATATATAAGTCTCTTGCTTTGGGGAGGGGGGGATCGATGCATACATGTAGGTCTTACTGCTAAGTTGAGGTCTGGCTAAACCAGGCCTGAGGGAACTGAGTTTGCCACATAGTCATGGGGGCACAGTCTCTCTCTCATCGTGGTAGTTGTGATATGCCTACCTAGATCTGTCATTCCTAATAGTGCTGTTTGCATGTACTTGCTCCACTAAATGTAACTCAACTTACTCTAGTGTTACAATGATGTTTAATTTGGCCATTAGTAGATACCCCCTAGCCTAGATGCTGGCACGGTCACAGTTAAGTCAGATTTGGTTGCGCTTCATGAATCTTTTTGCCGTTTACAAACAGCTGGTACCCATGGACAGTTACGTTCTGTTCTCTTTCCATTTTCTCTACCTCGACCCATCCAAATAAGGTATACCAGCTAGGCCTTCTCTTTACTACAAGCATCACTGGCAAAACTAGACTGATTGTCACAGTCTGTATATGTGTACTATGCCTTCCCTTTCCTACTGTGCACTGAGAGGTCTGAAAATGGCTCTACCTGGCATTTATTGGGTTGAGCAAAGAGACTACTATTAAATAGTTGTTAACCGTAAGACAAAACCTGAAGTCTTGAGGTTGTAAACTTCCAGCTGAGTTGTTTAGATGAGGCAATAAATATGGATGGTGTTTGTCTATTGGGTACCTTGGTCAGCTGAAAAGCTTGGATGTCTTGAGATGTAATCTGTACCTATAAATTTTTTTGTTTGTTTCCAGATGAAATGAGTGTTTCAGATGAAATGAGTGTTCCAGCAGGGGATCCTTCCAAGGGAGCCCACATATTCAAGCAAAGGTGTTCAGATTGCCATACCACAGAGGAGGTTAGCATATTGTAGTCACGTACGTACCCCTGCACACATCATGTATGAGACGGCACTGAATATGACCGCTAGAGCTCTTGTTTTATATACTAGCTTTTGTAATTGCACTACAGTGAATTATTTCCCAACTAAACTACATGCAGCAATTAGTCTCGTCCCCAGACCTCATCCAGCACATATATCGCTTTCAGTATAACATGCGATACTGAAAGCGATTCGCGCTGGGGTTGGTTTGGGGTCTGGGACCGAGACTATGCAGCAATAAACCGCCATAGACTAGCCTGGCATTAATGTCTGGCACATACTACTCATGTGTAGACACAGTGATACATATACTAGTGTGCCTTTCACATAATGCCACTAACTCATCATTCATTAGTTGGGTCCTTGTATACTGTTTTCAACAGTCTGCTAATACTGTCTTGATATCCAAGCTGTGGTAATAGACAGTGCATGGTAGCCTTGAATTTATGGTCAAGAACCACCTCGACTCTGAGGGTGGAGCCTAAGGACAAGTATGTGTTAGATTATTTTTTTGCATATACTACGAAGAAGCGAAGCCACAAATAGTAAATGTGAAGAAAGATCTAGTAGCCATCATCTCTGTCCTCATTAGTAGGAAACATAATTCCTGTGGTTTAGGAATCCACAACTTCCTGTGAGTCTATGGAAAATGATACCCACCTGTTACTTATTCTTAGGGTGGCAAGCACAAGACCGGCCCTAATCTGCATGGCATCATTGGTCGTGCGACCGGCAACGCACAAAATTACACCTCTTACTCAACAGCTATGCAGTACAAGGCAGTCACATGGAGCGAGGGGTCACTATTTGTATTTTTAGAGAACCCCAAGAAATATATCCCTGGAATCAAGATGATATTTGCAGGCTTGAAGAGTGAGAATGACAGAGCTGGTATGTGAGTGAAGGGACGTGCAACACTTCATGAATCAGTGTTTCATGAGTAATTTCAGAATCATGTTTCCACAGCATGCATACTCTGTACTTGACCAGTAGTTTGACATCTAATGACACTTATGAGGGCATTAATAGCCTAACCCAGATGGTTAACCATGTTCGGATTGAGTTTCCAATCCCTGTCCTACATGTACAACTCTACTCTCTATGTTTTCATTCAGATCTAATTGCACATCTGAAAGAGGTGACTAAGAAGTAGCATGACTGTACATAGCCATTCATCTTTCATTACATGTCTCCACAGAGAAACTGCTCATTTATGTTCATGACATCTCATTCAGATGTGTGTGATGTTGATGTTGCTTTCCCTAGCTATTGTAAATGAATCCAGAGTATTTGAAATACTTGTACAAGTATAAAAATAATTTTTGTAGTTCAGTGTTGACAATACCGTTTGTAAATATTACAGTAGCTGAAACAAGCTACAGTGCATGATGATTTATCAGCTAGTATCACTCACTTCTGAGCTTTCTCACACTGTCCATAAACAGTTGCTTTGCTTCCCGTAGCATGCCATGAAGTAGCTTCATGTCCTCCATCTTCTCATGTCTGGTTAGCTCAAGCGTCTCTTTCAACACCACATTCTCATCCTGCTGAAGAGCCAGTTTGCTCTCCAGCTCCCTAACACTCTGCTTTCTTCCTGTCTCACCGGCCACCTTGCTGCCTCCATGCTGTCTACTACCATGTGAGTTGCCAGTTGATCTAGACTGACCAGTATGCAGTTGTTTCTCTGGCTTGGTGCCATGCTGTCTCTGGTTGCATACCTCTGTTTCAAGTCGCACCAGTTTGTCTGTGGTGGCATCAAGTCGTAGTTGTAGTGTGCTGGTGAGCTCTAACAGTCTGTCTCGTTCCACTTGAGCTATCTTGGCAACAGTCTGTGCCTCCACCAGGTCACAGTTGAACTGTTGGGTGGATAGCTGCCCAGCAGAGAGTGATTTCCTAACTATAGTCCTGGTAGGTGGTCTGTGAGGCTTTCTGTTTGAGGGAGGAGGAACAATGGGTGGTAGGGAGACCTGTGCATCACTTACAGAAACGTCGTGCCCTTCACGGCTTGGTGTTGAGTTTGAGCTTCTTGTAGCTGGTGTCATTTCTCTCAAGGACTGCAGTTCAGCTAAACATTTGCACAGCTGAGTCTGGAGGGAATGGTTAGCTTGTTGTAATACATCCCGCTCATGCTCCCACTCTTGCACATCTCTTCCTTTCTCTCCTCTGGTCTCATCCTTTCCACTACTGCTAGATTTCTCCGTCATGGCTTGTACCTGCTTCTCACTGTGAGCTGATTTCTCAAGCATGGTGGTCAGTTGTGATCGCAGTGACTTCACATCAGACGTAAGGGTCTTGTTGCGAGCTTTGAGTGCATTGTACTGTTGCTGTACTTTGGCATACTCTGACTTTAAACTTTCCAATTCTAGCCGAGTATCTTCCAAGTTTCTCTTCCTTTCTGTTTCAATTTTCTGAAGGGTAGCTTTCTGCCTCACATCAACCTGACCAGGAGTCCTGTTTTCTGACCTGGATGTTTGTAGGCTACTAGGGTCATTCTGAGCCCTCTCGAGCTGCTGCTTCAGTTCAGCCACTTTGTTCTGGAGTACTACAATCTGGTGTGCTCTCCCCTTCCAGCTACCCACCCCACTCAGCAAAGCACTCACACTAATGCCTTCCCCCACTTCTTGTGCAAGAACCTTGTGTGCTACTTTCAAGTCTTGCTTCAGAAGCTGACACTGATTGCGGTAGTCAGTCACTTTCTGTTTTGCCTGTGTAAGCTGCTCCTGTAGCTGTGCAAGTTCTGGGAGAGACTCAATGTCACTACTTTTCTTTTGGGGTAAAGTTGTAGCTCCACTATGGAAGCTCTTTTGTTGTGCAGCTAGTGACACTCCTGATGTCTTCTGTGGCTCACTGGCTGACGGCTGTATACCTTCAGCCTCTTTCAGTCTTCTCTGTAGTTGCCGAACTTTGTTTTTCTCTGCTGTTAATTCAGCAGTGAGTTCCCGGTTCTTTTTTGAAAGTTCCACAATCCGCTGGGTAGCAGTTGAACTTACTCCTCCCAGTGCAACCTTCTCCTCTTCCCTCATTCTCTGCAGTTCCAGCACATCATGTTCCCTCCCTTTCAAACTTACATGCAGCTGGGCATTTTCAAGCTGAAGTTGCTCCAGCTGTCTGTGCAGAAAGTCAACCTCTTTTGTGTTGACAGGCTTTTCGTCTCTGTATTCAGTTGCAGGCCCGCACACAACAGTGGCTTTTAGTTCTTTAGTAGCTGTTTTGAGTTCCAGATCATTTTGTTTCCCGAAGCGGGTCTCATGGGCAGAGTGCCCCTGACCCACGGCGTCGCTATTCTCCTTGCTACCGAGTTTGGAGGTCTTGCGGTGTTTGTACCTCTCTCTCTGTTGCTCCTGTATGTGCTGAAACTGATCCCTAAGCGTGGGGCCGCTAGACTCTGTCTCCGGGTCCATCGTCAAGAGGTAAAATACGCTATTCTAATTATCGCTCCTTAGCAACCTAACATACACGCTTTTATGACGTCATAGTCAACATACAAAAGTGACATACACACAGGGCACACAACAGAAGGTATACAGAAAGAAAAGAGAAAGAGCAAAAGAATGGATGGACAACAAGAGATTTTGTACTATAAAATTCCACTTGTAATATACTGAAAGCGATCGTATAGTTTGGTAGTGAGGGAGTACATGCTTGTCTCCACCATCCCATTGACGAGCACCTCCAGTTGCTGCTCTGTGAGGCTCATGTGGAAGCGCTCACGCATCTGCTTCACTGTTGAGGGACCATGGCCAAAACAGGGGAGAAGAGAGCCTGCATGGAGGGAGTGCATGGAAACTGTTACATGTCTACTTGCAATCAAGATCGTTAGTCCTCACTAGTGTCATGCCCAGCCCGCGCGCTCCTCCCGGCGAGAAACAGTCCGGTGAATGAAGTCGAATTTCTTGGGCTTATTACCCAAAAGTGGTAAGGACCAATGAGATTGCGAGATCGGTAATTATTATGTAGCACTTTCCTTACAACAGTAAAATTTGTTCATCTCCATTCGAGTATCCATACCTTTTTTGAGCGGGTTGGCCGCAAAATGTTTTGATTGTTGCTAGGTTACACTGTCGCAAAAGCGTGTGCTAGCCCAAGAAATTCAACTTGGTTCACCAGACCGTTTCTCCTCGTGAGAGGGTGGGGTCTGGGGACGAGACTAAGTCCTCGCCTCTGTCTACATGTGTATGCAGACATTGACATCATTCAGATCTCCCAGGCCTTCCCCCACTGATATTGCATACTGTAAGTGGTCAAAAACTGCATGGTGACAGGCCTGGGAACGAGGCTACGGACCTTTTCAAAGGTCTTGTATGGTTCAAATCACCATTGGAGAAGGATTGAGGAGAGAGAGGGGAAGAGATAGAGTATGACCAACCTGTCTGCATGATCTCTACAATCTGTATGAACTTGTCCATGTGTTTCCTAGCCGCCATGAATCCTTTCAGCATGAGGATCTTGAAGTACTGGTACATGTCACTGTCCACGCCACCCATCACCTGCATGAAATAGAGATGGTTCACAAAATTAATGTCAAACAGACACTTGTTAATACACTCCCTTTGAGTAAACACCCTCCCCTCATTTTCCAACAAGTTTCATTTAAGAGAACAGCTTTTTTTATCTTTCAGCACTAATGGTAAGGTCTTGATGTAGCGCTTCTTTGCCTGCATTTCGTGCATGGAATGCAGACCCTCCGGAATTAAAGCCAGGCCCCATGAAAACCATCTATGTAGCTTAATAGTTGATCTGGAAGGTACGTGTTGATGGGAGCCTGTGCTGTGTAGTTAGTACTGTGTAGTTAGTCACACTAAATTTTCTTTCTGCACTTGCATATACAATGTAGGTCTCTATTTGCAAAACAGCACTGCTTT
Source organism: Agelas oroides (assembly GCA_949130485.1). NCBI lineage: Eukaryota > Metazoa > Porifera > Demospongiae > Agelasida > Agelasidae > Agelas > Agelas oroides. The sequence continues at coordinate 2,062,338 of OX422197.1, read as the reverse complement.
GGGATCTGTGAATCTTATTAGCTGCGAACATGCTCTTGACAATCTTGCTAAGACGTACCTTTAGGCACCAAAACACCTACCCATAACAAAGATAAACAGAAGCATGTGTGAAGATTTGTCTAGGATATTGCTACATGTACATGTATGTCTGCATGTGCGGTGACCTTTATCAGACTGCCGTTACCTGCCACTCTGTGCACAAGCTGTGAAATTATCTGCTCATTCAGAATGACATCTCTATAGTGTTATGTACTGGTCCACTAAGTACTACCTTCGTACACGGTCTCTCCTCCTGTGTGGGAGGGAGTCTGGTCCACTAAGTACTACCTTCGTACACGGTCTCTCCTCCTGTGTGGGAGGGAGTCTGGGTATGAAGCTTGCTCCACCCACCTCAACAAATTCTGGTGTCAGTTTGAAGGGGGAGCTCTCGAAGCCAAGGTTGTTTCCCGGGGAATGAGCTAAGATGAACCCAAAGTCAATGTGGATGATGTGGCCCTCAGAGTCCAGGAGAATATTCCCGTTGTGTCTGTGTGCATATGTGTGTGTGTGTGTGTGTGTGTGTGTGCATGGGTGCATGTGTGTGTGTGTGTGTGTGTGGTGTGAGACTGAAGACTTACTGTGTGTAAAACATACACCATGGTAGTACATACATCTCATACAATGTATCAAATTGAAGATGTACATGTATACACAACAAAACACGCACGCATGTATGCACATACACGCACACATGCATGCATGCACACACACGCATGCATGTATGCACACACACACACACACGCACGCACACACACACGCACACACACACGCACACACACACACACACACACACACACACACTCCTTCCTACCTATCCTTCACTTGTATGTAGTAGCATATGAGACAGTATGCTGCACAGCTGTGCACAAAGTTCTTGCGTGCTGTCAGGAACCTCTCTGAGTTCAGGTCACCAAACTCCTCCCGGAAGTAGTTCATCAGGGTGCCCTTGCCCTGCTTCTTGATCTGGTGAAGAGAAATGGCGTTGCGTATCGGCTCAATCAGTCCTCCCTCGTTGCCAATCACTAGCACCGTGTAACTGTGTGTGTGTGTGTGTGTGTGTGCATGTGTGTGTGTGTGTGTGTGCGTGTGCATGTGTGTGTGTGTGTGTGTAGTTACTAGGTGTTGCAAAGCATGAACATCTTGCCCTGTCCTAACGAGTAGCCATTGCTAAAAGATTCGTGTTACAACATCAAATGACAGTTAAAACACAGGCAAAGTGGAGGAGTGCTTTAGACTAAGTGCACTTAATTTTACACAGGATATACAATTTGTATCTAGTCACAGACCTTAACCACAACCATCGTGTAATGTAACACTAAGTCAAAGACCCACACCTAGCCTAGTACCCAGGCTACGTAGGAGAGGAAAAGTGTCTCCTTCTCTCATGTGGCCTGGTACGAGGCTAGCCCAGTAAATGTGCACTAAGCGTCTTCACCAATCATGGCGGCTGCGGAATACTTGCGTATGTGCTACATGTATATGTACACAATACTATATGTGGCAGTCCCGGATAGAAATCGAATATTATTCCGTCGCGTATTTCGAGCGCATCACCGAGTTTGACGCACTATAGCGCTGAACTTCCGCTAAGGGTGGGGCTCATATGTGCTATGTAAACGCATGAATATCTGATAAATCTACGAAGCGCATATGAGCTCCACCCCTAGCGGAAGCATAGCGGTACAGCGCATCAACTCAGTGATGCGCTTGAAATACGCGACGGAATAATATTCGAGTTCTATCCGGAACTGCCACATATGTGTCTAGGTACATTTGTAAATTGTTAGAATCAGTACACCAATAGTTTGTTAAAAATGGTAGCAAGACAAAAAGAGAAAAGAAAGGAAAAAAGTGGAGGATCCGGGTATCGATCCCGGTACCTCTCGCATGCTAAGCGAGCGCTCTACCATGTGAGCTAATCCCCCAGCTTGATGCAAGCTGTTTAAATGATAATACTAATATAGGTAAACCTGCAGCACTAACCTCCTATGAGCATCTTGGGGTGCGGTTACTTTGCTCGTGATAATACTAATATAATTGTAGAAGTGCATCTTCCAGTACATGTTTTTGTACGTCTAATGAAGACAATAATAACCCACAAAGATAGTACATCATTCATTGAATACTATACTAGAAAATGTAGAACATTGTGGGGGCGAGCCTGAGCAAGCAGCTACTATGGGTACACATGAATAGACTAAGCTTCACGCCGCTGAAATCGTAGAGCTGAATCGCTTATGCACGGGCCTTACCTGAAACGGTCACAAACTGGTGTGTATAATTTGTACGGTCTGCGAGCAGCTTGCTGTTGATGGTCGGTCTGTAGCTGCCATAACAAACAAGAAGGTGCCGTACGTGCTTCAATTTGAGGCGTCTCCGCTACGGTTGCTGACACTGTACTCTGGCGGTAGCCCAGCATTGCCCTTTCACAAGGACGTTCAATTTTCGGGAAATATTTATGCGCATTTAAAATTTATGGTATATGGCTGCAAACAAACATACACACGCGTCTTGTAATGCAGTCCCGCTAGTGTGGGGCTTGCTCAGACTCGCCCCAATAAGTACATGTACTACCATAGTACAAAGCTATACCGGAAAATATCACGAGTTTGTTGCCGTCTGTATTGTTACGAGTGGGCATCATACGAACCTTTGATTTTCCATTGCATTTTCAGATGCAGCACATGTGACTTGTAGTACCTGATACGAATTCTCGTGTGACTTGTAGTACTGATACGGATTCTCGTGTGACTTGTAGTACTGATACGGATTCTCATGTGACTTGTAATAAAAAATATGGCTTTTTATAAACTATGCGCAGCTGCAAGGCTTCCCCATTGACTCCCATACATTCGCGCGAGTTAGACGTATGATAATAGAACCTATCACACGCTTCTGGCAGGTTCTGTGCTAAGTTAGCTATATGTAGGGCAGCTGTGGTACCATGCATTCTGATGGTAACATTTTGGCTACTCGTCTAGCTCTAAAGGAACATGTCATGTCAGCAGTCATGACTTACGGTCTGACCCACAGTGGCACTCGCTCCTGCTTCCAGACAGCCTGGTGGAGAAGGTGGGAGAGAGGCAAATATCACACGACATTGTGCAAATACCCTAGTAGAAAACACAATAACTCCTCTATACCCTAGTAGAAAACACAATAACTCCTCTCCAACTCACTGTCCTCATGTGCCGCTGTGAAGCAATGTTTCAACGCTACATACCATTCCTCCATCCTCACCCCAACACTCACCTCCACCCTCACTCTCACTCTCCCTCACTCTCACCCTCCCTCCACCCTAACACTCACTCCACCTTCACTCTCACCCACCCTCCACCCTAACACTCACCTCCACCTTCACTCTCACCCTCCCTCCACCCCAACACTCACCTCTACCTTCACTCTCACCCACCCTCCACCCTAACACTCATCTCCACCTTCACTCTCACCCTCCCTCCACCCCAACACTCACCTCTACCTTCACTCTCACCCACCCTCCACCCTAACACTCACCTCCACCTTCACTCTCACCCTCCCTCCACCCCAACACTCACCTCCACCTTCACTCTCACCCTCCCGCCACCCCAACACTCACCTCCACCTTCACTCTCACCCTCCACCCTCACCCTAACACTCACCTCCACCTTCACTCTCACCCTCCCTCCACCCCAACACTCACCCTCCCTCCACCCTAACACTCACCCTGAACTGTTCCAGCAGTTGTGAGCAGAGTAGCTCATGTCTCAAGTCTTCTCCCCACTTCACTATCACCGACAACAACCCTGAAAACTGGAGTCAAGGACAGCTACCCAGGACACAAATTGCAACTTGACCACTCCAAAGAAACAAGTCCCGGAAAACACCTGACCTGCGACGTACACTAGTGCTACACCTAGCTGGATCAGTGTGCACATCTTGTTTCTACATACTTGGCAACATACTGCACTCACACGTTAAGCACATGTACTTATATCTCCACAGGAAGAAAATGAGCGCCTAGCAGTGAAATGTGCCCAACAGTGAGGTGCATTCAGTGTGTGCTTTATTTAGAGTTACATGGTGATCGCATGTAAACCAGTACTTAGTAGTGAATATGTGCTTACAACATGTAGCGTAATGCACGTGCTTAACAACAAGGACGTACTGGTAGTCTTGTACTCAGACCCTCTCCTCTCACCAGAGCAACACCTCATTGTACTGAGTCAGCAGTTTTGATGACTCAGTACAAAACAAGAATGTGCTTAACGGTCCCTTTCTCTATGAGGGTGGGGTTTGGGTACAAGACTAGCAAGGACTTTGGGCACACACAAACCTCATGCATTCAGAACATGCACAAACTTAGCCTCATACCCATTTTTAGTGAATGAAGCTAGCACAGGTAATGAGAGGATACTCCAGTTGGGGAGGTGTCCATAGGGGGAGCTCTCCCTGATCCTCTGCTCCTTGTCTGCCAAGAGTTCCTTCATGGCTGCAGCGGAGGGATCTGTGGGGTCTCGGTGGAAACTCTTCTTGGGGGCAGCATGGTGGTGGCTCAATCTCCGCCGGACATCTCCGACTGAAAAGAACAACTGCTCCTCCCCCTCACCACACTCACTGCTTTCACTGGTTGCTCCCACACACCTCACACTATCACTTTCCACACTACCACTTTCACTACTACTGACTTGTTTGAAAGTTGTTCTCGTCGAACCCAGGGCACACTCACAACTTCCTCTATCTCCCCTCGCCGCTTCCTTCACCCCGTTTAGCTTTGAGAAGTCTACTCTCTCAGAACCAGTTCTCTCCGAATCAGTTCTCTCCGAATCTTTCAGTTGATACCCTTCATCTGCAACCAATGTAGAAGTAAGGTCGTCAACACTGGCCCTCAACAACGTTCTTTGTTTTGCCACATGGCCTTCTTCTGGGTACAGAACACAGTCGGACACGGCTTGATGCTCTATCAAGCTGTTGCCCTGGTGCTGTGGGGAGAGATCTGTGAGGCAGGGCATGGAGGAGGCACGGGTGGTCCCAGGTGAGGTGCCCTCTGAATGCACACACACTTTCACTTGCTCTGGTGTGCTGTGTATATGAGGAGAGAAAGAGAAACCAAAAGTTCACATTGTAGCCTCCATTTCATGCCTATACTGAAAATCAAGGAAGAGGGCTCAGCCGCAAAATGGCAACTGTAACAGCAGTCACTTATTTCATTCTCTGTACCACCTGTATCATCCAATATGGACACCCTGTCTAGGAGAAAGCCCTTTGGCTTTATACTCAGGATGGCCACTTACAGTCCTGAGCTCTTGACGCTGACGTCAAACTGCTTTGGAGGGAGGGGGGAGAGGTACGTGTCCTCACACTCCATAACCTCCACATGGATAAGGTAGGGAGCCTAGAGAAATAAAGGTGAGGGAGGGAGAAGGAGGGAAGGAGGAGAGAAGGAAGAGAGGGAAGGAGGAGAGGGAAGGAGGGGAAGGAAGGAGGAGAGGGAAGGAGGAGAGGGAAGGAGGGGAAGGAAGGAGGAGAGGGAAGGAAGAGAGGGAAGGAGGAGAGGGAAAAAGAATGGGGAGGAGAGGGAAAAAGAAAGGGAAGGGGGCAAGGGGAAATGGTAACAGGAAGAGGGAATAGGAGTACGATTGAATACTTGTCGAATAGACCTATTTCTAATAACTGCACACCTTTCTTTTGGAATTGAGAACCACTGCTTCAGACTTGGGCACCCGAAGAACTTGATGCCTGCTGCCATAGAGGGGGATGCACACCCTTGCAGGAAGGTTCAAGTTCAGTTGAGAGAGCTCCGCATATAGCTGAGCAGCTGGGGGTAGGTGGAAGGGGAGGAGGAGAAGAAAGAAAAAAAGTGGTGAGAGGTGGAGGTTAAAACGGAGGAAGTGAGTGTCAAGGTGGAGAGATGGGAAGAGAAGCTCAATGGCTGCCAAAATACTGTCATGCACACACACACACACTCATGCACACAAACAACTCACTTCTGAGCTCCTTGGTTGAGTGTTTGAGCAACTTGTTACTGATGTTACCCAGAGTGAGAACAAACGTGTTCTGAGCTGCCAGTCGAGGAGCCTGTGGACACAGGAGGCAAGCAGGTAGGGAGAAGAGTCTCGTAAAGGATACATCCCTGAAATGAAGTCTACTTCCCAAAGCATCATTCAGAAACTCAAATGAGGACACTTTCTAACAGGACACTTTTCTAACGGGACATTTTTAAAATCAGGACATGGTTCCAAGGGTGTTTGTATTAGAGAGGTCCACGCTCACCGTTTCTGTGAATACATGTGAATATAGTAAAACTATAGAGTAAACATCAGCTGCTCAAACTGGCAACATCAGTGTGTACTAGACAATGGTTTGGAAGCAAGTATGCACTTTCTGCCAACTTTCATTATCACAAGGCTTGTACACAGGTCATGCAGCATGTTATACATGTAGGTACTGACTCAACCGAATCTCTTGGGTCAAGAGCGCATAAGAACGGGCGGCTTGAGAAGAGCGTGTAACTCCAATGGAAGCCCGTAGTCCGGTCAAAATTATTGAACTGTACTAAAAATAGAACACCCGGTCACATGCTTAGCAACAATGGCTCTATGTCTACGCAGCATGCCCAGTACGTGTTACTATCTTTATAGCCTCGTCCCCAGGCCCGTTCGAAAAATTTCTCCGATTTTTCAAACGGGCCTGGGGACGAGGCTACTATTTTTAGTACTGGTGTTAAATTCCGACTGGTTTCAAATTTTACAGAGTTACATGTACATGCTGTTACTCTAGCCGCCCGTTCTTATGCTCTCTTGCTTGGGTGGGTAGTGTAATGATAAGTTGTGCAAGAATCTGATCACTTCGGTGACATGCTGATTCTTGTATAAGAAAGTCAAATGTTTGAGGCTGTGTAGGTGGCTACTTGCTCACTTCTACTGCATACAGAACAAAATGGTTAGGGAAAAGAAACGGTGAAAGAGAGAAAACAAAAGAAGGAAAGTGATGGGGAAGCGAGTGATCAGGAATCCTCACCAGTGACCCCTACTCGGCAGTCACACCCACCTCATCGAGCAGGGGGGCAGGGTACAGGGCTATATTTTATGACCACTAAACAGCACTGAAGAACGTACCGAGCATGTGCATCGTGGTGGTGTAAGCAGGATGGTTTTCCCCTCCGCCAGGACGCACTTGCACCCTGTATCAAATGCTCGGCCCGAGTGCAGGTCACCAGGAAGACTCTGTAAGTGTGTACATGTGTGTGTGTGTTAGGGTGGGGGGGGAGGGAGGAGGGTTGCTTACAGCAGTAATAAAATCTTAGCAGTTTTGCTACAAGTATCCTTTCCCCACTCTCCCTCACTGCCTCCTTCTCCCTTCACCTCCCCTTTCTCTCTCCTTTCCTCCCTCCTCATCTTCCCTCACTCCCTCCCTCTCACTCTCTCTCTCTCACTCCCTCCTTCCCTTCCTCCCTCTCTCCCTTCCTCCCCACCTACCAAGGTGCTCTGATCCTTCTTCTTGTCCAGACAGGACAATCTTGAGGTGGAGTAGGAGGAGGGAAACCCCCCACCAGAGAGGGAGCGCATGTGAGAGGTGCTCCTTGCTATGCCCGGTCTGATGCGTGTGCGTGCGTGTGTGTGTGTGTGTGTGTGTGTGTGTGTGTGTGTGTGTGTGTGTATGAACAATAGTGATCACTGTGATACGTTCATACACACAGTTGATGTCTATGTCCCATACATACGGACAGTGACATCATCAAGTACTCTGATTGTTTTCTGGGCAGTTGCACACACATCTTTTGATGTGGTAGGTGGTTATTACCAATGGTAGGGACTGTAGTAGTGTATACCCATGTGTCCTCAACACAAAGTTTGAAACTGGGCATTGCCCCACATGGTCTACTTTCTGTCTACCTAACGTCACATGACATCACTGCACGTGACGAGATCTCCCAGGCCTTCCCACTCTCTGTTTGCATACTGGCTAATATTGGAAGCAGTGAAGACCTATAAACGAGGCTATATAACTGCTATGCCAGTGTATCAATTCATCAGATCAAGGCTTTATTGAGACATAACATAAAATCAAGGACTGGGAACAAGGGCTACGGAGGCAGTGGAGGACTGGGAACAGGGGCTACTCAGGTAGCCATTGCACATACCTTGCAACGGGTGGAGCTCTGATCTGCTCGGTTCTGATGAGGTAGAGGAGTCGACTGCACCTCTGGAGCTCAGCAGAGGGCAGCCAGCTGTCACTGGTGTATGCACTCAACAGCCATGCCACCTGGGACAAGAGAAGAGGTACACTTGTGGTTGTGGGTGACATACAGACACACACAAACATGCCACATGTACACACATTTGCTGTTGTGGGCAATGTTCAGGTGAATTGATACACACAGAGAGACACCCACGCACACATGCACGCACTCACACCCACACACACAAACACACACACACCTACACACACACACACACACACACACAAACACCCACCCACCCACCCACACACACACACACATACCCACCTTGAGTGAGAACAGCACACAGTTGCGGCACCTGTACAGGAAGTATTTGTGCAAAACCTCCGAGAGGTCGTCCAAGTGGATGTACATGTTGCTATGAAAATAGAAGACACACACAGAACTCAAAACGCAACACAACACCAACACAACACAACACAGCATCATTGTGCCATGACAATAGCTTGATCTCTCGAGATATCACACTGTTTGTGTGGTTTTTCATAACAGAGAACATAGCTGTGTGGTGACGCTACTTCCAAGATGATGCTACCACCATTATACAAACAAGGTCTGACTGCTCATTTTGCATAAGTAGCGGTCCCCATTTATCAGTCATCTCAGCGTAGTTGATGAGGCCTGGTGTGGCTGAAATTCACCCTGTGCAGTGGGTGACTTTGCAAACATCTACATGTAGGCCTACGGCTTTGTGGTTAATTGATTGCTTTAGGTGTGGCAAGTGGAATTAGTAGGAGGTGTGGTCTTATTTACAGTACAGTGTGTTGTAGTCTTAAAACACATGCCAGTAGTCTCAGTGGATCGGTGACCATAAAACACATGCCAGTAGTCTCAGTGGATCGGCGACCATAAAACACATGTCAGTAGTCTCAGTGGATCGGCGACCATAAAACACATGTCAGTAGTCTCAGTGGATCGGCGACCATAAAACACATTTCAGCGTCAGTGCAATCAATGTGTATCCGGACATGCGACTTACATTAATTGTGGTAAGTAGAAATCGACTTCTTCTGGCCTAAAACTCTGCAGATGGAGAAAGAAAGTTACAAGGCATCAATGAAATAGAAAGTTTCGGTAAATGGATCTGATTAGTGACTCTTCACTAAATGGATGCACAGAACTTCTTCCCAACTTTGGTGTTCCCCAATGGGCAACATACTGTAATTGATGGAGTTCTTGTCTGCCAGTTTTATTACTATTATTCTTTTTATTGGAAGTGCTACAAATTAGCCTCACCCCCAGGCTCTCCTCCACGTGAACTACTAAAGCACAGCAAGCAACGACACATTGGGTGTCGCCTGGGAACGGGTCTTGCTATAAGTAAAGTACATAGTTTCTCTGATTAGCATCCAATAGTTCGGCTACCACAAACAATAGTCTGCGATAGTCATGAGGTGAGATCACCAGGAACACAAGTGTGAAAATGGATTCATGTGCTCCAACACCATTCACAGCCGGAAGAAGTGGCTGTCAGAAGAAGTGGCACGCAATATTACCTATGAAAGTTATAGCAAAGACCCAGGCAAGATAGTTACACTGTACGTGTTGAGTTCTGCACCAGGTCTAAAGTTGAGCCTGTGAGGTCATACATACATCTCAGGTTTTTGACTTCATATCTCAGTGTAAGTTGAGTGTTTGGTTTATAGTTCAAGTTGTGCCTCATTGAAATATATGCACACTGATAATTAGAGCTTGACTCTGTTCCTAGTTGTACTAACATGGAACAATGCACAGAATTCAACACTTGGTAAGCAATCCCTTTACCACTAGATGACCATGAAGCAGCTCGGAGCTGCGGCAGAAAGCCACGACATTACAGACAGGTTGTTATTTCAAACCAGGTTTGCTATCACTATCAGCAGATGAAATTAGCATGCTCACATTAAAAGAGATCTTGCAGTGAAGATGCCTCAAGCTACTAGCCCACCTCAGATGGAGCTAGCAGAAGGTGCATGTGATCCAAGCGCCAAATCATTCAGCTGCACACACCCCAGGCTGCCTATGTCATGTCTACCTTGTGTCTAACCTTGATGGGCACTCATATGATAAAATGCACCATGATGCACCCAGCCAAGCATTTATGGGTGAGGTGTGTGCTACTTCACTTTATGAGATCACAAAAAAGATTGGTATTTCAATCAATACCACCAAACCTTAACAGAGGGCAAGGTACTGTATGGGTCCATGCCTGTCTACCTTGTCTCAATCCCCACCTTCTTTTGGGGCTGAAATGCTACACCAGCCAAGCACACCTTCATTTATGGAATCTGGGCACGAGACTACTGGTGTCTTGGGAGAGCCATAAACATTGACTGACCTTAATGAGGCCACAAATATTCAATCAACTACACCAACTATCCACCTTCTTAGCAGAAGACAATTCTGCGCACAGTTGTCCTCCCACTACACTCCCCTCTCCTTTGTGGGAGTATGGCAACAAGGATGACCATAATAGCACAGGCATGTATATGGTGTGATGTGACCTTTGACCCTCATAGTCACATGCACCTTTGATGGTCATAGAGTTAACCACCAACCCTTTGCCACCCACATTAGATGGACTTACATATAGTTTGTTTCCTAAGTATGCCTGCACATCTGTCTCCTTGGAATTGAAGAGATATCCAATTGCTATAGACATGTCGAACAATTTTGACTGAAATAGTCTCATCAACCAATAGTTCTGAGGCTGGGGGACTGGGCTATTCAGCAGTAGGTTAGAGTCAACTACGTTTGAAACCTCAGGAGAGGTCCTTCCATTGTCACTGAGTGGCTCCTTCTCTTCGTGTACAGGACTGAAGGGAGGTTCTGGAGAGTCATGAAGCTCCCTTTCGTCCTCCATCCCGGGAAGGCAAGGGAAGCAGTTGTCTAATTCCTCACCACCTTTCTTCGAACTCTTTTTCCCTCCCGAGGGCTTTTTTTGGCTCTGATCTTTCTTGTTACTAGTCGAACCACGTGCCCGCTCTTTTTTGCTTCGCCGCCCTTCTTCTCCTTCGGCTACCTTGTTTGAGTCCAACACAACTGGTGGGCATTCAACTCGATGTGGTTTGCCGGGCTTCTTCGCTTTACCTTTGTTCTCATTCTGCCATAGCGTTAGCGCTAGCAATGGATCATCCATAACAAATAAATTAGACACTGTACATTGAGAGATTAGACAGACAGTACTCGAGCACTAAAAGTGATTTGCTCAGCTCAGCTTCTCTGGCCGGCCGGAGCTTCTTAATTACGTCATTTTAAAAGTATACGGAAGTATACGGAAACTGTAAAATGGCCCATGGCAGTGTGTTGGCCCCACTGGCTACTTTGGAGGGTGAGGTAGCAACTAATGCATCTGATGGGCTGGTGGTATGCTGTGATCTCTGACTTTGGATGTTTGCAGGTCACCGGGAGAGAGCATGGAATGTAGCATGGAATCCGACAGGCACACTGCTAGCCAGCTGCAGTGCCGATAAAACCATATCCTCAATCCTGCTCACTCCACAACCACCACTTGTGATTCTCTTTTTTCACTCAATGCAATTTTAGTGTACAGCAACTTTCTGTTCTGGACTTTGTCTCACAGATTTCTCCTAAGCTATGAGACAAGAGTCTGAAACAGAAAGCCTGAGTTGGAGGCTAGTTGGGAAGAAATTGTATGGCAAAGCTATACAATGGGCTCACTTTGATTGTGAGGCATCCTTTTAGCTTCAACTTCACATTAGGCCCCAATTTGTTGATTTTGGTTTCTCATCAGGTGCTTCCCCTGGGTATTACCATTATTCAGCCAACAAATATTTCTCACGAAAGACATTGACAAGCGTGATGGCAAGATGATCGTTGCTCATTATCCGCCATTGTAGAAGGGTTCTTTTGGATACTCTGCACTAGACAGACACGTTTGTTAGCATTACGTTCATTGCTGTGTTCATGACGCCTATCGCTCATTAATGTCGCTGATATGTGCAAATAAAAATAATTGTGATAAATTCTATTGCAGAAAACCCATGTAGGCGGTCGATGAGAAACTAAGAATCAACAAATTGGGGCCTTTGCACATTTATACAGAGTGTTGCAAGTGCCACAAATTTAATGTGCCTGTACCTCACATTGCCTTCCAGTGTGGCTGACATACATAATGTGTCAATGTACAGGAAAAGACCTCACTGGCTGTATTCCCCATTTCTCAATCTCTTTCCTTGACTGTGTGTGTCTATCTACATCCGAGTGTGGGGTGTGGAGGGAGAGAAGTGGGTGTGTAAGACTGTTCTCACAGACGGGCACCAGAGGACCATCAGATCAGGCTAGTCTTGGCATTAGCCTTGTTTCCAGGCCTCCCCTGTGTTTTTTACCTTTCAGTTTGTGTTAACCAAGACCAAAAATGGAGAGGCCTGACAATGAGTTATCTTTGCACAAGGTTATTAAAACATGCAGTTGAAAAGTGAGAGTGGTCATGGATGTTTAGCCTTGTTCCCAGGCTCTCTCAAAAAATGGGAGAAGGTGGGAGATTTTGAGGAGAAAACTTGGGAACAAGGCATTACTACCACCATACAAAGATAGCTTGTTTTTGGGCGGTTGTTTTTGAGGAGAGGACCTGGGAATGAAGTTAATGGGTACTATGCTGGCAGGAGGGCAGTACCGGCAGTATATCCCCTGTGGTGCCTTTGTTGGCGCATCATGGACATATCAAACAGCCTAGAGTGTTTTCAGACCTTATTCATTTGATGGCAATATACACTTGGCAGCTGAAACTGTAATAAGCTTAAATTGCTTCAGAACACAGAATAAAGAGACATTTGCTGTTATGAGACGCTTGAGCTGCCAGTGCTCTTAGTAGTAAACTACCACCAACAGGCAACCACAACACTGCACTGGATGCTTCAGTTACACACACCTGGTAGTATTGTTCCCTTGAGGCTACACACCAGTCAGCTACCATCAGAACTTGGTTAGGAGTTGACCAGAAACACAAGCAAGAGGATTAGGGTTCAATCCCCGTTGACTGCCCGGCTTTTCACTTCCTCTGATTTGATTCACAGCATCAAATGTGTTTATTCTCCATAAGTTTTACTGGAGGGTACAACACAGGTACATGCCAATGCAACTGGTTCCAAGGCCTTGGCTCAGTTTGATTACGTCCATTATTTGCAAACTGGAAGTGGGCCAATGCTTGTGGTGGTGAATGCCTGGGAACGAGGCTACAATGTAGCCTCGTTCCCAGGCCTACCCTGTTTTTTGTTCATCGGTTTGCGTTCAGTATAATACACGGAGGCGGAAGAGCGTGAAAAACGGGGAAGGCCTGGGAACACTTATCACGTGAATGACGTCTGGTGGACGTGAGGTGGACGTAGGGGGGGCGGTGCCCAACTACAAATACCGTACTAGACTTCATCATCGAACGCTCCAACGATAGCCCGGACCCAGACGTTTACGAGATCGACAGTACTTGACTTCACCGGTAAGAAACTCGCTCTATGGTTTATTGCACACGAATTTGTAGTTGGGCACCGCCCCCCCTACGTCCACCTCGCGTCCACCAGACGTCATTCATGTGACAAGTGTTCCCAGGCCTTACCCGTTTTTCGCACTCTTCCGCCTCCGTGTATTATACTGAACGCAAACCGAAGAACAAAAAAACGGGGTAGGCCTGGGAACGAGGCTAGCTACAATGCAGGTAGATCACTAACAAAATGATTGGCCTAGTAATCTGTCTAGTACATGAGTTACACTGAATTTAGTCCAACTTTGTCCATGTCCACGTGCACTATCTGTCAGATCATTCAACTGCAGCTCTCTGCTGAATACCATGATTGTAGCTTCAGGACCTTCCAACTTCCAAGACAGTTACTTTGCTCAGACTTTTTGTCTTTCTTTGCTGGGCACAACTGTGCATGTGCAGAAGCTGTTCCTCACAGGGCACAGCAGACAGAACTGCAGACTTGGTGCACATTAGAGCAACTGCCAGCAGTGATAGTGTTACCTGTGCTTGTTCTCTCTTCTCTTGCGTGCAGTCAGCTGGTCTCCCTGTGGTAACATGCTAGCCTCGACAAGCTTTGACGGTACCACTTGCATTTGGGATAAGAGATCTGGAGGTGAGTTTGTTTCAGCCTTGTACCCAGCAATGTGGGGACAGAGGAATACACTTGGAATAGGCCCAAGAAATTTGACTTCGTTCACCAAAGACCCTCTTTCGCCGGGAGGCACAGCAGCATACAAGTGGCTACAGATATTCACACTAAACTATCGGTATTCATAGGCTATGAATACCATAATGTGCTAATTAGACCTAAACCCATAAGTGTTTCGTACACTCTGTGGGTATAAAAGCAGAGCAGTGGAGTTGGAAGTTAACTTACCTGGCACAGAGGATACCGTGATCAATCAGGCGGTTCCTCCAGGTGGAGACTCAGGCATTGCACTTCGCCGAGTTGAAGCTTGCGATCTCCCCAAACGTGGGAGACTCGGGTGCGCAATTTTTGGTAGGGGGGGACTGCGTTCGCGCATCCCCCGTTCAAATGTTACCAAAATCAATGAATGTACACAAGTTGCTAGTTTACTTTTCGTGGAGTAAAGACTTCCACCCATAAAAGTAACCTGAAATACACACAAAGCTTGTCCTATGGCACGCCCCTCTGTTTTGAAGCTTTTCTAGTTCCAAGTTTTGAATTGTCAAACTCGAATCTGATCAGTTAGGTAGCGAATTACATTCTACATGATAGCAAATATTTCCTCCTAGAGTTCCAGTGCACTAGCACGCTGGAAGGGCATGAAAACGAGGTGAAGTCAGCTGCCTGGTCTAGGTCTGGGGCTCTCCTTGCCACCTGCAGCAGAGACAAGAGTGTGTGGATATGGGAAGGTACTACAACCTTTTCTGTGAAAATCTTGCTGTTTACAAGTCTTTGATTATGCGAATATGAAAGTGTATGGGCTGGGGAACCTTGATCCCAGAGTCTTGTTCCGGATTAGTCTCGCAAGCCAGACCCACTTCCGCAAAAGAAGGGAAGGGTCTGGTGAACTGCGTATACAAGCCGTGTCCCGCCGCACTGTACAGTGTGGTCCACACGTTACAGTATTTTGTCACATGACGCATCATCACATCACTATTTGATTAGCAATAGCAGTCTTGAAAGCTGCAAAAGAGAGCTAGGACATCTGCTCTGCTACTGCAGGAGTTGTAAAAAAAACCCTTCGACTATACTTCTCAGGGAGTGTGCTTACTCTGCAACAGGTAATTCAAGAGTGCATTATTTGAATCTGGTTACGTCATCTAGCTAATTGCATTCCGGTGGGACACAGCTTGTATACGCAGTTCACCAGACCCTTCCCTTTCTTGCGGAAGTGGGTCTGGCTTGCGAGACTAGTTCCGGATTTTGTCTTCAGCTGCAAGATCAAGTCCAGAACAGAAAGTTCTAGGTGTGCATGACATCAGTAGACACAGATGGGGCTGTGCTCGATCACATGATATGTCACTCATCTGGTGGCCCAAACAACAATGATGCCCTGTGGAATACAACTAAGGGCCTCGAGGTTGTTCACTACCCCTAGTGTAGTACCCATAGTCTCGTACCCTAGCCCTTTGATGGGGGGGGGGGAGCTCTTGGTATAATATACTAGTCTACCCACTGTCCCCTGAATGTCATGCATGTGACCAGACCTCCTACCTCCCTGTTCGCAAAGACCAGAGGCAGCAAAGGTCTGGGAACTAGACCAAGAATATCACTTGAGATGTAATTGTTAATCCATTGATCAGTACCATTCAGGATTTATATAGGCCACGCCTACCTAACAGAACTATAAGCTATAGCTCCTTGTATTCCCTCCAGATGTTGTGTATCAAGAGCGCATGATGACGTCATTTTTTTATCCTCCCTCCACAATAAAAAATGATGTCATCATGCGCTCTTGTGTGTATTACTCATAGCACAATTGTAATGCAAATGTGCAGAAGACTTGTTTTACAGATTATCGGGTTTGCTGTTTCTGATTTCAGTTCTGGAGGAAGGTGATGATTTTGAGTGTGCCAGTGTGCTCCACCACCACACACAGGATGTGAAGTGTGTCCGTTGGCACCCCACTGATGAGGTGTGTTGGGAGGGAGTGAGAGACGGAGTCGTGCCTTGTGCTAGTGCATATGTGCATGATGGACTGGTAGCCTCACTTTCAGGCCTACACAAACAGAAGCCTGAGAACAGAGCAGATGGATTGGCCTTTTTGCTTTCCAAATTGCCACACTCACCATGTCAGCTTCAATGAACTTGGTTAGCATTTACTGTACTTGTGTTCACTGGTCTTGCTCATTTGGTGCAGCTACTGGCCTCGGCCAGCTATGATGACACCATCAAGATGTACCGGGAGGAAGACGATGACTGGTGAGGAGGCTTAGGAGACCTACAAGTGTTATTAGTAACACTGTTACCAAAAAGTATTGGCAACAGTTCTACTGGTTCCCTGACACTACTTGAATGATGTCACATGATGCAGACATGTTCATCATTCTGTGTGTGTGTGTAAAAAGACCCAGGTTACCTGTGTGTGTAAAAAGACCCAGCTAGGTTACCTGGGTACAAAGTTAGACAGAAATCATCACAAGGACATCCTTAAATGTGCCCATATGCATGGTGGCACGCATGGGCATGCTTTAGCATGGGGCATGTGATGATTTCTGCCTAACTTTGTACCCAGGTAACATGGGTCTTTTCCACACATGCAAAATGATGAACATGTCCGCCCCCTTACCAATTTTCTTCTTAGGGTGTGCTGTGGCTCATTGGAAGGTCATGAGTCTACTGTGTGGTCAATTTCATTTGAGGCTTCAGGAAACAGGCTAGGTGAGTGAGTGGTAGAAAGGTTTTATCTTATCACTTTATGCAAATGATGAAAACCTGGTAGTAGACATTTGACTATTGCAGCCACACCTGCTGCACTTCAGACATAGACTTTAGATAGTTTCCAAATTGCCGTATAACTTGTCCTGTTGTCTTTTCTGTGATTGTATAGTTTCATGTAGTGCAGACAGAACTTTGAAGATATGGAAGATGTACCGACCAGGAAACCCTGAAGGTTAGTGCAAAATACTTTGTAATAATTATATAGTGGTAGTATATAATTTGACACTTCTTGAGTGTTGATGTTGATATTGAAATACTGCAGTAGAGAATGGTATAGTGTTATCTAAGCTGTCTCTACTAAGGGCTTGGCTGCTTGGACAGTAGAGGATTTATCAGTGTGAGGCTTTAATAGCTTACCATAATGTTTTGGCCGTAGTAGCTTCCTCGGTAGAAAAGCGGCTCTGTGTTCTGCACATGCACTTGCTCAATCTCAACACACAATACCATTAGTTACTGATAAAATCAGAAGCAGAGCCAACTGGAGGGCTTCAATCCCTCCTTCATCCGTGAAGAAAACGTTTGAGTCTGAAATTGAAACATGGTGTGACACATTTTTGAAGATAGCTAATTAATTCTAACAGCAGTACACTTAAATTTTGTATGGGAATAGGAAACGTATAAGCTTATTCCATGACTTCCGTAATAGGCTAACTGTGGATCCATCCACCACCAACGTTTGAGGTTACTGCATGTAAGAAACAGCTTGGCAGGTATCATCTCTTTCATCTGGTTTGGAGGGTTATTCAATCCCAGCTGACCTTGCTAAACATTAAAGTGCTTTGCATGGATGCTGCCACCTCTTTCCAATCTGAGAGTCTAGTGTCTTGGTTCCATGGTCCTGTTTTTGGTAGTTTAAGTTGTTTGGTAAAGTAACCACAAATTCAAGAGGGGGGTAAGGGTCCACAAAGCTAGTAATGCTAGTGACATACAGATTCACTAACTTGGCTGATGTACTGTACCAAGAGTTTATAACAGTAACAGTGTGCAACTCCCATATGGTTTCTACACCCGCCATCTGGATGGGATGACGTAGGCAATCAGCAGTGAATATGCTTAGCTGTGAAACACAGCACCAAAGAGGTGGGCTTTCACATAGCTAATGTACACTACAGCACCTAGAATGGCTTCATGTTAAGTACCTGCTAAGCATATTCACTGCTGATTGCCTACGTCATCCCATCCAGATGGCGGGTGTAGAAACCATATAGGAGTTGCACACTCTTACTGTTATAAACTCTTGACTGTACATATAGCCTCGTTCCCAGGCTCTCCCCACTTGTGCAACTGAAAAATCGTACTGCAAGCACCAGAAAGCTGGGTGGGACCTGGGAACGAGCATATTGGCTCCATGGCTCAGTCAGTAGACTCAGTACATGAACTATGAATCTTGGCTGCAGGCATCCCTACTCCAGATCGTGACCCAGTGTGGCGGTGTGCATGTACCTTATCTGGTTACCATAGCAGAGATATCTATGATGTCAACTGGTGAGACGGGTTTCCATGTTGGTATACCATTTTGGATGGTGCACTATACAAGAGCACATAAGAATGAATGGGCAGCACAATTTTCTAGTAGTTTGCGACCAGCCATTCTTTACAAGTTGAGCCAGAGGAAGTTGATCTTGTGATCTGAGTATGTACTAACAGAATGTAGTCACAATGTGGTCATGTACAGGGCCGGCGCCAGCTTTTTTGAGGTGGGGCGGCCAGTGAGGCGAAAGTGGCTGCGAAGCTGCTTCTGATGGTATGCCCTCCCACAAAGTGCCATATGCCATAGCATCTAAAAAAAAGGGCACATTCTCCACGTACTGTTCCTTACAATACATCATCGTTACGTCATGTACTGTTGTTGTTCTTACGCCACGAACGCCATGAACGTCGCAGCTACCGTTAACGTGCAAGACAAAGGTGTTTGTCACTTTTAACACAAACAAAAAAAAAAAGAAGGGAAAAACCCCATTCCCTTGCCCTAGCCCTAACCCTAACTGTAACACTAAGCCCTAACCATTCAGCTACAAGGCACTGCTGACGACTGTGGTGCACTGCACTGCCTTTAACGCACCAACCAACGTTACAATATAATATTACACGATGTTAAGGACGTACGTAAAGATGACATATTCTAAGGAACGGTACATGAAGAATAACCCCAAAAAGGGCATGGTTTTCTGGACATGTTCCCAGATGCAAACTTTGCATCTGGGAACGTGTCTGGAATACTACGCCTTCTCTTTTAGCATTAGTAAGAATCGCGTCGAGTGCTAGCACGGTGCTGACCATGACAATGTTGAGTGAACTGTCTGAGGTACATTTGTACATGTATCTAGGCTTGAGGAGGCACCGGCCCTGATGTGACAGAATACTGCAGAGAGGAGCTGGTCCGTGAAACTAGACCATTTCTTGTTTTGAAGAATGAGTTGAATGTGTAGGGACTAAATCCTGAGCTATATAGCTTTTAGTACATAATACTTCTGTGATGAGGTGGGGGTGGCTTATATCACATGTGCATTATCTACCTTGTAGGTCTGCCTGTTCAGGGCTCATAGCTACTGCAAGTGGAGATGATGCAATCAGAATATTTCAGGAGGTACGACTTGTATCAACTGCAAGTGTGCATATATTTCTGTAACTTCAACCTCTGTAACTGAGAAACTACATTTCATCACAGGTGTTCTGAGATGCAGAGGCATTAGTCTTGTGCCCAAACCCAGCCCTTACGTGAGCTGGGTGGGGTCTGGGCGTGAGACTACAGAGACATGTACATGTAGTATACACTGTAGCAAATATGGTACCCCGGTACTTGATACCCACCCACACAACATGCCACAGATATGGTTAGGGTAGGGGTCTTATGTGCGTCCACTTCCAACTTGACTGTTCTCTTCTGTTCAGACTCCCTCTGCAGATCCTAACCAACCCAATTTTGCTCTTGTATGGGAAGAGACAAAGGTAAGGAGTTACTTGTCCAAATATTTTGCTACCGTAGTAACGCTTTGTTAAGTGCATTCCACTTACATAAGCACATAATCACTGTTAAAACCCTTTAAACCCTATAGTACACTTTTGATAATGTCATACTGCACACTGCGCAGAAAAGATAGTCTCTGCGCGCTGGCGCGCAGGTTCTGCGTCAGCAGAAAGGGTGGGACAGGGGGAGGTGGGTGGGGTCACCCGCAGGGTGCTGTGCACATGGCAGCTGCTAGGCTTGGCTGTAAAAGGACCATGGTTGGCTCCGGGTGGGCCAAGAATTCTCAGCCTGGCTGCATGAGCAGGCTTAGAAAATGCTACTCTCACCTTTCTGGGGGTTCATTTCAGGCAGGGAAGGTTTCTTGGGCTCTAAGCGGGTGTTTGCCAATCGAGAGTGCTGACCATTGCATGCTCATTAATGAGTGGGCGTGGTTAGGGTCACAAGTCTGCTTGCTAAGGCTGGAAGTGGAGTTGGGTTCAGTTTTGGAGTCAGAGCTTTGACAGAAATGGAGATACGGTGCGTTAAAGGCATGTTTAGGCTAAAACTAATCTCAAGTGAAAAAATTCAGTGTTTAAAGGGTTAAGTGTGCAGTACTCTAAATAAAGCACACACAAAATGCACCTCAGTTAGGCACATTTCGCTGCTAGGCACTCATTTCCTTTCTGTGGAGATATAAGTGCATGTGCTTAACTCATAAGTACGGTATGCATTACATGTAAATTAAGTTTACTGTATTCATAGCCACAAAGCATGCACAATTTTGACATGCACTATCTAACAGTGCTAATGTCAATCCTTCCAGGCCCATTCCACAGATGTGAACTGTGTTTCCTGGCACCCCAGGGACCCCCGTCTTCTAGCATCTTGTTCTGATGACTGCACTGTTAAACTTTGGAACTTTTCAATGTAGCTATTGACACAATTTGGCCGTATCACTGTTCTTTATTTGCATCGACACTTTAACATACTCATTTCCATACCAGCATTGAGGGGCCTGGGAACGAGAAGCTACTGATATGCATGTCAAAGGCCATTTCACATATTATTTGATCAGCAGATGCTAGTTGTCCCCAGCTGTGCCCCATCACTACTGTACATGTGGCAGTCCCGCGGGTAATATATACACTATTTCGTTATGGTACCGGTGTGGTAGATCAATCCTGAGTTGGATGCTTGTCGAAGTTTCGTACAGTCATAGGGAGATATCATGATATGAGTGCTGGGATTGTACTGCATGTTGTAGTTTCTGGAAGGTTTTACCTCTGAGAATGGAATAAAGAGTGCCCTATTATCCATTGTACTGTTCTGAAATATTAATTAATACTACTCCCTCACATCCTGCTCTTGTTTCATTTTATTATTATACTTCAGGGTGGAGAGGGAAGGGTGGGGGGGAGAGGGAGGGAGAGAGAGAGAGAGGGGGGGGGGGGGGGGGGGGGGGGGTTGGGAATGTGTAGTGTGGTCATCCGGCCCTTCCCCAACATCTAGTAAGCAGGGAGCATGCAGAACCATGTGAGTGTGGTTTGTCCCAACCACCAGGAAACACAGCCAATTATTATTGACGTGGTTAGTCCCTTCCCACATACCAGGAGGGAAACCATGTGGGTGTGATTACTATAACCTCCCACCTCCAAGTAGGCAAGGAGTCAGACCATAATTATGGGCATGGTTGTGTTTCTCCCCCATGCTACTACTTCGTCATGACATTGTATTCTCTAGCGTTCTACACTTAAGTGTTTCAGGAGGAAAATATTTCTATGTCCACAAAACACTGCTGACAGAACTATATATGCAGGCATTTAAATGTGCATAGTAAAAAGTGATGCAGTAATACTATAGTAACACAATTTAAACATTACAGAATAAAAAGATGCAACTTTGTTCCATTAAAGTTATGTCACGTAGAACCTGAGACTTGTGCAAAAGAAACAGCCCATCTTTAATGATTCTATAAGATTTGAGAAGAAATCACAGTTTACAGCATGCTTCAGAATTTAATTCCCGTCCTGCTTTCCTACACTGCCATTACTCACATTATTTTAACATAGTACATGTAGGTGAATGTAGATGTCGGTCATTGTGGGGGTGAAACTGAATGAATGCTCATGTATAGGTACTAGGCATCTCTATAATTAAGTTCGTTACAGTATCATGTATGTTACTACACACATGACTGTCCAAGTATTCAGTGGGAGTTAACACTTGAGTAAACTTCACAAACCACCTACTACAAACACTACATTCTTATCCATCAACATTGTGCTGGAAATGAGTAAACTTCACTAGCCTTTAAACTTTGTACAAGCACAAATTTTTGAAATTAGCATGAGAAAACAGTCTAAATACTTTCGTGAAACAACAGTTTTGTTTTGTTTTTGCAGTATATACACACATTTTCAGTTCAGTAGTCAGGTAGAAGGCTCACATGTTTGAAGTCTTGTGCCATGTTTGTACCTATAGCTAACCGAGTTGCAAGATAACAGACAAGACAAATAGCGATAGCTTTTGTGCTATGAAATTTCCACTCAAACGTTTAGTCCGTACTGTAGGTCTCTTTCATGCTAGAGCATAGCTAAACAGTGTACATAGTATAAGCTACCATTGCCGATTTTTTCGCCCAAAGTAAATAGGGTGTGCACTTTTTAGAAATGTGCATCAATCGATTCCTCTGCTACTCCCCCCACCTGCATGTGTGGACTTTCTATAGGACATCAGATGCCTGGTGTTCTCTTTCGCTTACTACACCTTGCTGATGTTGTCTGTTGCTGAATCCAGTAGCTTCTACAATACTTGTGAACACAGCATGCACACGCGGACCATTTTTGGCAGGGGGGGGGGGGGGGGGGGGGGCATATTTTGGCTGCCAATTTTTGCCCTGGACCAAATTGTTAGTGACAGGCCTCAGGTCAAGGTCACAGTTGACCAGACTGCCAAGTAATAACCCATCAACCACAAGATCAGATAACCATCAGGCTTATTGGGTGTAGTGGGTTTCTATATATATATATTTTTTTCTATAATGTAGTGTTGCTATGATACCAACCACTAACCTGAACTTGGAGGGGGAACACCGCACTTCTATATAGCAGCACTGACCACCACCTGAGAACAAAATTGTAGAGTGGCTTTCAAATGGTTACTACATGCAGAGTTGTGTGACAATCTGCCCTATGCTAATATGCAGTACTAGTGGGAACTGAAACTCACTCTGCATATCACTATACATCCTTTGTTTTTGGAGCATAGTGACTTACTAACTGGGGTCTCTTGGATCTCTGCCGCTGAAGATACTGTACTTGTCCAGAGTGGTGCGAAGGCTCTGGTATGTACTGCCACCAGCGTCAAAGTTATCCTTCCAGGCGACCAAGAGGCGAAAGCACCTCATGACATGGTTATCTCTTTCATCAGGAAACTGTCCATAGATATTCTGAATGTATGCTGATGGAATAGTGAACACTTTCAACAGTGTTGCTATGGGAACTCGCTCCTCCAAATTTGGGCAAAAGTTTCCAGCTAGGTCATGGAGGAAGCTCTCGCTAACCACATCCCTCGCACAATACTTGCAGAACAAGTGGTCCAGTACCTTTCTGTCAAGTCCCAGGTATGGCTCAAAGTGGAGGGCTTGGACTAACTTCATTCTCTTCCTGCCAGTTATATCAACTGCAAATGGCTCACATTCCCTAATAGCCTTAACAACTTGATCAGCAACTCTGTAGAGTGTGAGCTCACTTGAACTAGGGAGAGGGTAGCTGGACAAATTTGATGGATCGATCAGTAGTTCAGTTCTTCTCTTTCTGGACATGACATCAGTAGCAGCACCAACTTGTTCTGTTCGGATACTTCTACAATAGTTTCAACACCAGTCTGACCCAACCACTGGATTCCATTCTTCCAAATGGCACACCTTCTTCTCAGCACAGGTGAGGCTTCATCCTGCTGGGTGCTGTCGGGGGCCAAAGCAAAGGAGAAGGCCAGGCGAAGGAGTAGCATGTGTAGGAACCATGGAGTCAGATATTGCCCTTCCTTGGAGCACTGCAGACACCAGCCACACTGGTAGTACTCAGGACCACTGCTCAGCCACACGTCAGTGGGATGCTGCACTCGAACTAGAGCTGGGAAGAAATAGTAACTCTCTGAAGATTCATCATCTGTGGTCATAGCTGCAGCATTATCCCTGGAAGGATCACTGCTGGCTATTAGTGAGAGGGTGAAGGAGTCCTTTATTCTCTAATATTGTACTTCTCAGCAAACACACTAGCAATCTTGGACTTTGGCACCACTCCAGTACTAGTGGCAATGTTGTGGTGCTGTTTCAAGCATTCAAGAGCAAAGACTGTGCCATTGATCTCAGATATGGTATAAAGCCGAACTGTACACTGCATGCATAGCTTGTGGCTTGCGGTAGCAGTCTGTGGACTGTCCCCACTTGGCTTCCACAGCAAATGCACTGAAGTAGTGTTGAGTGTACTCTAGTACTCAGTATATTTGTTCTGCATGTCAGCAGCTGAAGCCTTAATGCCTTTCTGGGAAAATTGCTTCCGCATTCCACCTGTATATACATGTAGCTATGTGACTGCTTCAGGCTCGAGACAACAGTCTGTGGATTGCCACTACACCCAGTCATGCCCCCGGCCTCCACAGCAAATGCACTGAAGTAGCGTTGAGTGTACTCTAGTACTCAGTACGTAACAAGTCATTCATTGTGTATAAGCAAATGTACAGTAATGAGGTATAACTAATTGACGTCATTCCTAGTTCTGCCGCCAGCCTCCTCCTCAGTGGCAAGTTCTTGAGGTGCATAGTCAGCAGCTTCCTCATGTTGGCTGTGGCATCAGGGGTACGCTAGGGGTGTGTGTGTGTGTGCATGCATGTGCGTGTGTGTGTGTGTATGCATGTGTGTGTGTGTGTGTGTGTGTGTGTGTGTGTGTGTGTGTGTGTGTGTGTGTGTGTGTGTGTGTGTGTGTGTGTGTGTGTGTGTGTGTGTGTGTGTGCAGACACAACAAGGGGAAAGGAGTATACAAAGGACAGACAACAGAAGAGGTCAGGTAGCAAGTATAGCCTTGCTCCTGCATTCTGGCAAACTGGACTACATTAGAGTTGTCAGTAAAACTTGTACTTCGTTAGCCTCATACTCATTGGGTCCTCTTTAACTCTGGTCTGGGAATAAGGCTCTGTCACACTCAGCCTTGTGTCCAGGCTGTTTTTAATGAACGGGTTTTAGCTATAATGAATGCCCTGGGTATGAGGTTAGGGACCATCTTGTGTGCATGAGATGGTACTGTTTCTTAAAATGGTGGCTATTAACAAGACACAGCCACTCTGTATTGAACAACCATGTAAATGTTGCTCACCATACAACGAGTTTTGCACTCCATGGTACTCCTTGCCTGTTGGGGTGAAGATAGAGAAAAAAAGAGAGGAGTATATGTATGCCAAATATTGAAAATAGCATGCAAAGGTATTCAGTAGCTGGCTGAGATTTTATCTGGCATATATTACTGGCAGCATACCTTGCTGTGTCACAGATAGAGCTTCCAGGGATAGCAGTGGTTCTGTTTGTGGAACAGAGGGTTCCATAGTTCCATGTGGAGCTTGCTAGAACCCCTGCATGTATACTAAGATATAACTGAGAAAGGTATAATTATAACAAGGTGTCTACAAATATATAAATTCTATATAGTTGTTCTAAATGAGTAGGTGTACACACGAGACATGTACTGAGATGTGATTTACTCAGAGGAGGATGAGTTTATGTGTGAAGTGCAAAGCTCAGAAATAATACAAAAGATGTGATGAAGTGTACGAAAATTTATAATTCTGAATGACTTCTGTCTGAACCTTCACTCACATTGCGACTTGACAGTGAGTGTTCAATTTGATCTGCAAGAACATTCAAACCTGTGCCTCTTAAACAGTCAACCAATGTCCGCCACGTAACTGGTCTTCTCCCCTTTCCTTGTCGCCACTGCTTCAGGATTTCAACTGTAATGTGGACTGGATCCCCATGTTTAGACATTTCGATGTTTTTTACTTTAGTTCCATCGTTGTCGTTTAGGAGTAACGTTCCGAAGTGTTCATAATTTGTTCCAATCTTCTCTGCAATGTCAATGGCTCCAGTGAAGTTTCGGAGGGCAGAAAGATTGGGAGGATCATCTGCAGATTTCAAGGGGAGATGGATCCAGTCCAGCAGATTGTGAACAAAACATTTTTAGCAAGTTGCTTACCATGATTGAAGGATGATTGCACATTGCCATGTGGGTATGGCACTAGAGAATGATCTGAAATTTAAAAAGAGGACAATTTACACGTTGTATAGCGGATAGTTTTCGTGAAATCACAGTGCACTGTTCTTGTGGGTTAAATTTTCACAGCAAGAAGGTTCAATCCCATGCATAGTACCTGAGTATTGACATTGTTATCAGGTGCAAGCTAGCTATTTTTTTTTTACCAGAGATGTGTCAAATGCCTGCAACAGAGACGTTTGTCAAGTTGTGGAGTGCAGTTTTAGATTTATGTGGTGGGAGCACAAACAGCAGCAGAAGGCATGGACTATTCTCATAAGCCAGTGGTGGTGGGCTGGTTCATGAGACTAGACACAAACAGTAGCCAAACCAAGGAAGATCCAGAAGTGTATATGTAAAGTCACAAAAAAGTTTGCCAAACGCAAACAAGCACATGTAGGGATGAAATCCTCAAAAACCAACCAAACAAGACGGGAATGACACCACAATACTTTTACACCATCCCTACATCTTGTGCCATTTTGCCAAAACTGTGTGTTTGTATTTGTTTTTTAGTTGTGTGTAGAAGAGGGTTGTCTTGTAGATGGAAGGGTGTGGCGTGGGTGTGTTGTGCATAGTGAGTATGTTGTGTTGTTGGTGGTTGCTACTGAGTGTAGCAGGTATGGTCCAAGTTGTGTGTAGAAGGTGTGGAGTGAGTGAGGAGTGGTGAGTGTGTGTGTTATGTTGGAATGTGCATTATGTTGTTAAGTTTTATGCCTGTTTAGCATGATAGATATGGGTTGTCTTGTATACAGGTGGCTGTGAAGTGAGTAGTGGTAATTTTGTAATGCTTTGTGAAGGATGGGTTATTTTGTGAGATAGTTGAATGGAGTGAAGTACTATGTTTGTTTGTGGTTGGTGTGGGCTAATAAGTACAAATGTAGAGGGTTTTGTGTTGTGTACAGGTGGCAAAATGGCACAAGATGTAGGGATGGTGTAAAAGTATTGTGGTGTCATTCCCGTCTTGTTTGGTTGGTTTTTGAGGATTTCATCCCTACATGTGCTTGTTTGCGTTTGGCAAACTTTTTTGTGACTTGTTTCTGTTGTTTTTTTTGTTGTTGTTGTTGTGTAACCACACCCCAAGTGAAATGACTTGTTATGTAGTTTATTGTTGATGTTGATGGATTTCTGGAGGATGTTAGCTGTTTGCACTTATCCACTTGACAATGGAATCATGGGTGTAACTGTTGTCTAATTGGGTATGTGCATGTGTGTGTGAGTGGTTGTTCTAAGGCACTGTGGTATCATGGCGTACGGTAGTACGCCATATGTAGGGATGACCCCGAAAAAAAATGGCGGCCACATTCAAAGTGCACAAATGACACGCTCGAAATGTCCGCGTTAGATAAGTCAACGGCCTCCATGAGCCATATCAGACATTATTGAGTGCTTCCATGGGAAACAGGATCGTTAAATTTGCTGGAAAGCATCGCTAAGTATACCTGACATCAAGTCGCTAAAAAAGGCAAATCGTCTATCTTCTGACTTCTTCTTCTTCTTCTTCTTTTGCTCACCACGATAGCACGACAACGGCTGAAGCTATTACAACGATTCAAACGCGAAAGATCAGCATAAATTACTGGGTATTGTACCCACCACTCATCGTTCTCAAAGAAAGAAGTCGAATTAATCGGCGATTCTCAGGTAACCCCACGCTTATGCTGGCTGCTATACGCCATTTTGTTAGAATAGAATATTCATAGCGATTACGTCAACAGAAGTTCAACAGCTACAGCACGTGAAGTTGGCATGCAGCTGCGGTTATTCTACTTCCGTAGAGAACTTGATGATCGATTGATTCCCAAACGATTGCATATGTTGCTACTTTCATACAGCAGTTGACGTACTTGTGCTGGATTTGACAAGGAACGCAGTATGCGTAACGTCCACAAGAAACGGGCGCGGGATAAGCAGAACTATCTGCGAAACAAAGAAAGCAAAAGGCAAGCGTCCCGTAACAAGTACTGGAAGAACCCGGAAAAACAAAGGGCATCTTCCCGGGCGTACTCTCTTACTAATTATTGGAAGAACCCTGAAAAGAAAAGGGCATCTTCACATACCCGTTATTGGGAGGACCCCGAGACCAAGAGGGCGTCCTCCCATACCCGTTATTTGGAGGACCCCGAGACCAAGAGGGCGTCCTCCCATACCCGTTATTGGGAGGACCCGAGACCAAGAGGGCGTCCTCCCATACCCGTTATTGGGAGGACCCCGAGACCAAGAGGGCGTCCTCCCATACCCGTTATTTGGAGGACCCCGAGACCAAGAGGGCGTCCTCCCATACCCGTTATTGGGAGGACCCGAGACCAAGAGGGCGTCCTCCCATACCCGTTATTGGAACAACAGAACAGGTAGACAGTCATGTATATACCACAGTGCCTTAGAACAACCACTCACACACACATGCACATACCCAATTAGACAACAGTTACACCCATGATTCCATTGTCAAGTGGATAAGTGCAAACAGCTAACATCCTCCAGAAATCCATCAACATCAACAATAAACTACATAACAAGTCATTTCACTTGGGGTGTGGTTACACAACAACAAAAAAAAAACAACAGAAACAAGTCACAAAAAAGTTTGCCAAACGCAAACAAGCACATGTAGGGATGAAATCCTCAAAAACCAACCAAACAAGACAGGAACGACACCACAATACTTTTACACCATCCCTACATCTTGTGCCATCTTGCCACCTGTACACAACACAAAACCCTCTACATTTGTAATTATTAGCCCACACCAACCACAAACAAACATAGTACTTCATTCCATTCAACTATCTCACAAAATAACCCATCCTTCACAAAGCATTACAAAATTACCACTACTCACTTCACAGCCACCTGTATACAAGACAACCCATATCTATCATGCTAAACAGGCATAAAACTTAACAACATAATGCACATTCCAACATACCACACACACTCACCACTCCTCACTTACTCCACACCTTCTACACACAACTTGGACCATACCTGCTACACTCAGTAGCAACCACCAACAACACAACATACTCACTATGCACAACACACCCACGCCACACCCTTCCATCTACAAGACAACCCTCTTCTACACACAACTAAAAAACAAATACAAACACACAGTTTTGGCAAAATGGCACAAGATGTAGGGATGGTGTAAAAGTATTGTGGTGTCGTTCCTGTCTTGTTTGGTTGGTTTTTGAGGATTTCATCCCTACATGTGCTTGTTTGCGTTTGGCAAACTTTTTTGTGACTTTATACATGACTGTCTACCTGTTCTGTTGTATGACAGGGTTGTAACACTGTATGTTGTGTGTTGTCCAAGGAACAGTTTCTATAGCTGGTTATACATTGTGGGCAGGTGTGTGTAGGTTGTGTATGGTGGGTGGCAGGTACATAGGTCATAAAGAGGTAAGGCATAACTGTGGTAAAGGAACCCTTGGAGAGTAAGAGTGTTTTTCCGGGTTCTTCCAGTACTTGTTACGGGACGCTTGCCTTTTGCTTTCTTTGTTTCGCAGATAGTTCTGCTTATCCCGCGCCCGTTTCTTGTGGACGTTACGCATACTGCGTTCCTTGTCAAATCCAGCACAAGTACGTCAACTGCTGTATGAAAGTAGCAACATATGCAATCGTTTGGGAATCAATCGATCGTCAAGTTCTCTACGGAAGTAGAATAACCGCAGCTGCATGCCAACTTCACGTGCTGTATGTAGCTGTTGAACTTCTGTTGACGTAATCGCTATGAATATTCTATTCTAACAAAATGGCGTATAGCAGCAAGCATAAGCGTGGGGTTACCTGAGAATCGCCGATTAATTCGACTTCTTTCTTTGAGAACGATGAGTGGTGGGTACAATACCCAGTAATTTATGCTGATCTTTCGCGTTTGAATCGTTGTAATAGCTTCAGCCGTTGTCGTGCTATCGTGGTGAGCAAAAGAAGAAGAAGAAGAAGAAGTCAGAAGATAGACGATTTGCCTTTTTTAGCGACTTGACTGTCAGGTACTTAGCGATGCTTTCCAGCAAATTTAATGATCCTGTTGCCCATGGAAGCACTCGATAATGTCTGATATGGCTCATGGAGGCCGTTGACTTATCTAACGCGGACATTTCGAGCGTGTCATTTGTGCACTTTGAATGTGGCCGCCATTTTTTTTCGGGGTCATCCCTACATATGGCGTACTACCGTACGCCATGATACTGAAAGAAGAGCTAGACAAAAGTGACCACACACTTTTGCCATGGTACACTGCATGCAATACAGGTATATTACAGGTGCCAAAGTGTGGAACTTGAAACTTGACTTTCAAGAACTGAAAGGAGGTATGAAGGCAAAAAAAAATACACAACCCAGTTGGATGACCTCTAATTAAATTGGATGGTCTTATGTGAATATAAATTGTATACAAGAGAAGACGAGGGATGAATGAATATTTTGTAACTTACGATTGAAGGACGAGTGCACATTGCCAGGAGGGTGTGGCACTAGAGTAAGACCTGAAAGTTCAGTGAAGAACAAATTAAATTAGTAGTCATGACGTATGGAAATGAAGATAACTTGAACCTCTCAAACTACATGGGGTCATTAAGATGTAGTATACATACACCAGAACATGAATACACATGGTACACACAAAGCATAGTTAGTTTAATGATACAATATGCTACAAACTGAAAGGCATTCACTACTTAAATGCAAGTCATGACTTACCCTCGCTGGCTAGAAACCACCATACTACTCCAATTCCAAGCAACACCAGTACAAGTACACAGAACCAGCACATCGAGTTTTTATAGCAGTCATGCATACCTGCATACGAAACCAATTCTGGATTTACCAAGCAAGAATTGACACCTCAGCGTTCAGCATTGTATGCACACAAGAGAAAACTTACAGTCGGTACGTTCAGCTGTATGGGAAGTCTTTCCACTATTTTTAACTGGATTCTTCACAAGGCACCCATAGTGACCTTTGTCACTTTTCTGAGTGTGTAGGGTGCTACTCTTGTCAGTCTGGCTGTATTGGAGCTGCGACGTGCTCTTGTCACTATCTTTTCCATCTTTCTGCCCCTGGAACGGAAGGTCATCTCCTGTGGCTTCAACAGTAAAGGTTACATCTGCTACTGACTGATGCTTGGGATGTTGGGTGATCTTGGGAGGATCAGCTGGTAGGATTGAGAAGTAGAAACATAGTACATCATCTCAGAAGAGTTAACTCCGTGTGTGTGTATACTGCACTATTACTTCATAGTCTGTGCTGTGATCAACTTTTGCAGATTCCCTGATGCATAAAGTGTGAATGGTGCTTCTGAATTTTGGTAAACTTGGTATGTGCAGCCGTGTACCCTTGACATCTGCAGGCATGGTGAATTTCTACCATAAACCTTCAGCAATTACAACAGTGCTATCAACAGGTGAAAGATTGCTGTTGGATTTTCCCATGCATACAGGCATCCAATTGACATCCTAGTAACTGAAGCTGCAGACATAAGTTTTACAAGGTCTCCCTTAGCCTCGTTCCCAGGCTCTCCCGGCGCACAAATGAAACGTTGACAAGTGGTGAAAAGCTGGATGGGGTCTGGGAACAAGGCTAGTTTCCCCCTACTTCAGTGCTGCTAACAAAGAAAGCTAGGGTCAGTGGCATATAGCCAAGGTTGAGCCTGGCCTGGCATGTACCCAACCAATCCACCTGATCACTTGATGTCACACTAGTCTCTTGTAATCTCAACACAGATCCCTGCCCAGCCTAATTTGTAGCTTGTAGTATGTCTCATACACTCAGGGAGAATGAGGCAATGGAGTGTTAGGTAGAATAATAATAGCCCAACTAGGTGTAACAAGTATCCTTGACAGGCCATAGCATACACAGTCTACACCATACACTGGTGTAAATGATAATTATGGTGGCACTATTGAGAAATGAAATGGGTGCAATTAGTGACCAGAGAATAACCCACAGTGGTTACACTCAATAGACCACTATAACCTCGACAGAAAGTGGAGCAGATGCCTGCTAACAGTTGAAGATTATGTGAACAAAGGTACAGCTTTAGAAAGCTACAGAATGCACCTCTGAACACCTAGAATATCCTAGGAAGCATGCTCCAAGATCAGTCTCCTATTGGTGGTGCTCAGCCAAAAATAACAACTGGCTATACCACTGGCTACAGTACAAGGCTAAGAGCATATAGCTATACTAATATCACACAAACCTGAACGATGGAATGTATGTTGGGTGTGTGCATTATCCACAAAAGTGCTCACTGTCACACTGCTGTTAGCACTGACCACCGTCTGCAGATTAATATGACCACAAAAGCACTCAAAAATGTACTGCTCTAATAATTAACTTCAACTGGTAACTTACTGGGTCTCTTGGATCTCTGCCACTGAAGATACTGTACTTATCCAAAGTGGTACGAAGGCTCTGGTACGTGCTGCCACCAGTGTCAAAGTTATCCTTCCAGGTGACCAAGAGGCGAAGGCACCTCATGACATGATTGTCTCTTTCATCAGGAAACTGTCCATAGACATTCTGAATGTATGATAATGGAACAGTGAACACTTTAAACAGTGTTGCCATGGGGACTCGCTCCTCCAAATCTGGGCAGAAGTTTCCAGCTAGGTCAAGGAGGAAGCTCTCACTAACTTCATCTCCCACACAGTACTTGCAGAACAAATGGTCCAGTACCTTTCTGTCAAGTCCCAGGTATGGCTCAAAGTGGAGGGCTTGGACTAACTTCATTCTCCTCCTACCAGTTATATCAACTGCAAATGGCTCACATTCCCTAATAGCCTTAACAACTTGATCAGCAACTCTGTAGAGTGTGAGCTCACTTGAACTAGGGAGAGGGTAGCTGGACAAATTTGATGGATCGATCAGTAGTTCAGTGGTAGAAATCCCAGGACAAAGTTCTTCCTTTGTTTCCAGGATCTTTGAGACAAGTGAGGAACGAAGTCGAACACATGCCATCTCTTCTCCCTTTGGACATGACATCAGTAGCAACACCAACTTGTTCTGTTCGGATACTTCTACAATAGTTTCAACTCCATTCTGACCTAACCATTGGATTCCATTCTTCCAAATGGCACACCTTCTTCTCAGCACAGGTGAGGCTTCATCCTGCTGGGTGCTGTCAGGGGCCAAGGCAAAGGAGAAGGCCAGGCGAAGGAGTAGCATATGTAGAAACTGTGGAGTCAGGTATTGCCCTTCCTTGGTACACTGCAGACACCAACCACACTGGTACTGTCCAGGACCACTCCTTCGCCAGATGTCTGTGGGGTGCTGCACTCGAACTAGAGCTGGAAAGAAGTAGTAACTCTCTGAGGATTCATCACTTGTGGTCATGGCTGCAGCACCATCCCTTTTGGGGTCACAACTAGCTATTAGTGAGACGGTGAAGGAGTCCTCTATTTTCCAGCAAAACTGAAATAGAGTTAGAACACACAAGATTGTGTCAATGTTGTACTTCTCTGCAAACACACCAGCGATCTTGGACTTTGGCACCACTCCAGTACTAGTGGCTATGTTATGGTGCTGTTTGAAGTATTTGGGAGCAAAAACTGTGCCATTGATCTCAGACAGTAAAGTTTGTTTGTCAGTGACCACCCACCCTACTTCAAAGTTTTTCTTGTTTGGTAAGTAGAGCAGGTGTCCTCCATCACTGAGGCAGCTCAGCAATGGAGATAGTAGGTTTGGTTCAGTTGGAAGAAGAGCCTCTTGTTCTGCTCTAATGTGGTCACACAGCTCCCCAACACTGAAGGCAACTTTGGTACTGAGCTTGGTGCTAATGAAGGCATGCAACAAATGAGAGAAGATCTCTTTTTGCTTCGCCTTTCTCAGAGCTGTACAGCTGGATACAATTGTGTCACAGATCTTATCTAACCCACTGGAGGCCAGTTTGCGACAGTCTAGAGATGTGAACCCAACGAAATGCAGGGAAGAGGTAGAGGAGATGCAAGCTGTTTTAATGTTAGACCACTTCTGATCAATGTTTTCCCCAGCTTCCTTTACCTTGCCTGTCAAGCTGCCAACAACCATCAGGTGGGCAGTGGCCTTCACTGTGCTGCAGCAGTTCTCAATTATAAATGAGATCCAGTATCGAAGTGTTCGAATCACCTCAGCCTCACTGTCACTGAGTTTGACAACTGCTATGAAGATGGCAGCTGAAGAAGACATAAGAGTCTCTACCAGTGTACCATGGCTGTAGTAGTATTCAAACTGACCTGCCAGGTCATAGATAGTGACCGTGCCGAATCTACTACTTTGAAGGGTGACTGTACTGATACCAGCAGTCTTTAGCTCCACACCAGACACATTTCTAAACTGGCCAGCAGTTGCTCCAAACCGACTGGTAAACTTGTTCTCAATAGCCTCCACCAGGGTACTCTTACCAGCAGCTGGATGGCCAAACACAAGAACTACTGTTTGTAGGTGATCCTTAGTCAAGCTGGCAAACAAGTTTAGTATTTCATAGCTAGTAGTCACTTGCAGTGGTGTTTGATAATTATAATTCTTACACCATGGGTTGACTCTCCCAGTAGATAACAGAAATTTCACAACACCAGTCCTGTTCCCCCTGCACGCCTCATGCAGTGGAGTATCACCACCATTGTTCTGACATGTTGTACTGCACCCCCATTCATTAACAAGATACCTCACAATATCCAAATGGCCCTCACGACAAGCCTCTTGTAGTGGAGTGTCACCTCCTCGGTTCTGACGTGTTGTACTGCACCCTTGTTCACTAACAAGGTACCTAACAATGCTTAAATCCTCCCTACTACAAGCTACATGCAGTGGAGTGTCACCCTTCTCATTCTGACATGATGTACTGCACCCCTGATCACTAACAAGGTACCTCACAATGTCCACATGACCCTCACGACATGCATCATGCAGTGGAGTATCACCATCATTGTTCTTACACGTTGTAATACATCCCTGTTCACTAACAAGGTACCTCACAATGTCTAAATGACCCTTACGACAAGCCTCATGGAGTGGAGTATCACCTTTTTTGTTGTGACATGTCATATTGCTCCCCTGTTCAACAAGGTACCTCACAATGTCCACATTACCCCAGATAGAAGCCACATGCAGTGGAGTATTACCATCACTGTCCTGACAGTTACATGCTGGCTTACAATCCTGTCCACTAGTGAGTGCTTTAACCATGACTAGATGCCCTTTTCTACAGGCCACATGCAGTGGAGTATCACCACGCCACATGTTTTCACGGGTACATATACTGCATCCCTGTTCACTAACAAGGTACCTCACAATATCCACATGACCATTGTAGCAAGCTACATGCAGTGGAGTATGACCATTATCATTCAGGTAGTTACATGCTGCCTTACAATCCTGTCCACTGGTGAGTGCTTCAACCATGGCTAGATGCCCTTTTCTACAAGCTTTATGCAGTGGAGTATCATTCAACAAGATTTCCCCATGCATACACCCCTGTTTACCAACAAGGTACCTCACAATATCCACATGACCCTTACAGGAAGCCAAACTCAGTGGAGTATCTAAACTGGTGTTCATGTAGTCACATGCTGCCTTAAAATCCTGTCCACTCGAGAGTGCTTTAACTGTGGTTAGATGTCCTTCTTTACAAGCCTCATGCAGTGGAGTATCACCCCATCCGTTCTTACATGCCACAACGCATTTTTGCTCACTAACAAGGTACTTCACAACTTCCACTTGACCCGTATGACAAGCCACATGTAGTGGTGAATCACCTCTCTTGTTAAAGTTATTCTGTGTTGCGTTGCATCCCCGTTCACTAACAAGGTACCTCACAATGTCCACATGACCCTCATGGCAAGCCACATGCAGTGGAGTATCACCACCCTTTTCCTTACTCTCTGGATCACAGCGGTACTGCTCTACCAATTTCTTGGTCATGTCCAGCCAGCCATGGTAGCAAGAGTAGTGGAGGAGAGCCTTGTTTTGGCAGCTTTCATCTCTAACGTCTGCTGGGTTCCTGACTTCAGGTAGCAGTCTCCGGACTTCGACTACACTCCCTTCACGACAAGCGTCGAGTAACGTGCACGTTACAGTCTTAGTCTCCATGTCAGCAGCTGAGACGCCAGTAGTCTACTAGTGTTGAGCCAGGCCAGCACGAACTCCACACACGTGAACGGACCGTATGAAAGGACTTACTATGTTGATCAACTTATAGTATACGGACGATTGTCCGTCGTGTCATCCTGTCTTTAAAATACTGATTTATATGCCAAAAACATAAATACACACAACATGGGCTTACTGATGTGCCCTTGACTATATCAATTACTGACAATCAAAACACTAGGGTCATAATCGTGCTACATCATTGAGGAATCCCTCATTGAAACTTGAGGAGAGGGTCTGTAGCACATCAGTCATTCCTAGCTCGGCTGCCAGCCTCCTCCTCAGTGGCAAGTTCTTGAGGTGCACAGTCAGCAGCTTCCTCATGTTGGCTGTGGCATCAGGGGGACGCTCACGGTCATGGAGGAACCTGATGTGTGTGTGTGTGTGTGTGTGTGTTTATCAATCAGCTTTAAAAGTATATAAATCCCACGCTCCATTATGGTCTATCTACTGGGAACAAGAACCCCCTATTCCAATATCAGCGTACGTGCCTGCCATGTCACCTTCACTTTGACACTTTCCTGTGTTGTCTGTCTTTCAGAAAGTATATACATTCCTCATCTTGTTGTGTCGAATCAATGGCGGGCGGTTTATCCGAACCATCCCAGTGTACAGGCCTGCATGGAATAGTATCCTAACAAAGGGACAGGCAGTAAGTAGCCTCTTGTTCCCAGACCTTTAGCAAGACTCCCAGTAAGGAGGGTCTGGTGAATACAGAATATACCATAGGCGTTGGAAGCAAATTGCGAGTGGGGGGGGCTATAGTTTACAGTAAGCGCGTGCACAGCGCGCGAAAAATGAGGTCACGCCCCCTGCCACACCCCTCAAAAGTGCATATACAGTGCACTAGCACGAGGTCCATAAGTACTATGTACAACCAGCCATACGCGCGAAAACGCAAGTTCAGCAAGCGCAAACTAAGTATCCTTTGTTCAAAAATTGCAAGACAGTACAATAATCAATCGATCGATCAACAATGTCTAGCTAGCTAGCTAATTATTATTAAAACATGACCACGCCTACTTTGAGGGCTGATCCCCCGGGTGCGACGCCTATGTATACATCACCACACCACCCGTACTGAGGGTCTGTAGACAAGAAAATAAGTAGCCTTATTGCCTCATTCCCAGGTCTTCCCTGCAGTGGCGTAGCCAAGCTGGGGCACACTGGGGCACGTGCCCTAGCAACCAGAGGCTGTGCCCCACCAACTGCAGGCGCGCCTGCAAATTATCGGCGCCGAAAGTACCGTTGTCCGCGACCGTGATCGGGCGCTAAAAATACATAAACGCCTTGAAATCTGGCAGCGCAGTATAGCTATCTGTAACCTCAGAATAACGAGTTCTCGTACACTTCCCTGATCTCACTGTACGTGAGTTTGCCGTAAGTAAATAAAGTGGCTTTACACCGCGCACACTACCGTACCGAAGATATAGTGGGAAGTGCTTCTGATTCAAGGCGACGGTATGGCTTAAAATAGTCTCAGAACCGACCTGAGAAGCCCAAAACTTTCTGGGGGAGCATGCCCCCAGACCCTCCTCCTACTTCTCACAAACGTAGTGTGCCCATGCTGTGCCCCGGCATCGGCTATGTCCTGGCTACGCCACTGCTTCCCTGGCTCCAGTTTTTGCTGCAAGTGATCAAAAACTGGAGCCAGGAAAAGCCTGGGAATGAGGCTAAAGTAGCCTTGCTTCCAAGTCTGTTCTATTGTGGTGAACTGGCTGAATGTAGCTATGTAAGGTCCTGTCAGTAGAGCTCATTCCCAGGCCCTGGTCAGGCTGATCTATGACTCTGTCCTACACACTAATGGGACTATCCTGTGACATGTGTGTATGTTCTGTGCATGAGGTCATGTTGGTAAGGACCACGAAACCAACATGCACAATTTGGTCTTCTTTCACTCTGGCCTGGGAATGAGGCTCTATTCATACTCATGGGACTATCCCATGTGCATACATGCTCGGAGCATGTGCATGTCATGTCAGTAAATTAGCATCATTCCCAGGTCCTCCTTCACTCTGGTATCCAGCTCTGTGCTCACAATCATGGGTGTGTGTAATACTCACTGTGCACACTTTACGTGCTCCTTACTTGCTGGCCAGCTGCTGAAAGAGGGTGGGGGTGAGTGGGAAGGCTGACTTGAAGTCGTGGAGATACCTGAAGTCTCCACCTACCACCACCTTCCGGTAGAGGGGGTTGACCCAGTCTGTCCAGATGCACTGTTTGTATGCATCTGCAACTATCAGAGCCTGGGTGAGGGGAGGGGGTCTAGGTAATGTCATGTCTAACCTTGCTGAAGAGCTGCTCCACTGGCATGATCGTGATCAGTGAGAAACATTAGGACAGATGGTGTGATGATCGTGATCCTTGAGGGTCACTTTGCAAGGATTCTTGGCTATGATAGTAGAATTATGGGCAAACTTTCTTTGTGACTTTTTGAAGGCACTTTGCACTAAGCCTGATGAAGAGAGCGTAAGTGCCCTCAAAACATTGTGAATAAAGAAATAAAGTTTGCCCATATACCATCAAAGAAGACAGCTGCGGTAGACACCAATTGGTGTCATATGCACATATGTCACGAAACGTGATAGCATCACGGACATGGCTAAGCGTTATCACGCCCCATGGCGAATAGCTATAAGCTTTGTATCATACGCACACATGCCTGACCTCACTGAAGGGCTGTTCCTCCATGTACTTGTGAACCTTCTTGACATTGAGGTTGATCACCTGTTTCCCAGACTGCAACACAGACAGCTGCAGTGCCACTAGCCTCGCCTGGGAGTAGCAGTGCTCTGCATTAGCCAGACAGTCCTCCTGTGGTCAACCAGTTAGTCAATATGGGTCAGGCTGTGTTGTATATTCAACCTAGTCTTGTTCCCAGACCCTCCGTATGCTTGTGTGTGCACAGTACTGAGGGTCTGGGAGTGAGACTATATTCAACCATGCCAATATCATACAGGCTAAACTGAGTTCTGTTGTACAGACTAACCATTGTACACTGCAACAGGAGACGATTGAACATTAATAACTAGGGTCATCACTTGTATCTCAACTATAGCTTTCTCTGAGAAGGGTCTCTCCCACATTTGATTTTAAGGCTTGCTCCGGTCATGCAGAAGCTGCAACAATGACCCTAGCTAGCAAAGGTCAGCCATGTTCCACCTCCTTCGGTATAGCAAGGTGTTCATCTGACCTGTGAGTATGTCTTGGCGGCAGTTCTGAATGCATCAAAGACATTCTTCAGTGTCTTCACTGTGTCTGGGTTGTTGGCAGCTGCAGACAGAGACAGAGATCATCGTCTGCATTAATAATCTAGCTTTGTTCCCAGGTTATTAATGACCCTCTAAGGTTATTAATGTCCCAGCTACCTAATAAGGTAATGTGATTTACAACAGGGTTCTATATATTCCCACTGTCCAGTTTTGGGTAGTGTACAGTAAGCCATCAAAAACTGGACTAGAAACAAGGCTGGTTTCTGTCTACAGATGAAAACCCCACCCCTACACTTATTAATACACAGACCTAGAGCTTTTGGTCTGATCTTGCTGAGGTCTCTCTTTGCCTGGTCCTCTCTGGCCTGGGCGAGTTCCCGGAACATCCCAAACTTGAGTGCTACCATCTGTGTCTTCTCATGGT
This sequence comes from Agelas oroides, assembly GCA_949130485.1. Taxonomy (NCBI): domain Eukaryota; kingdom Metazoa; phylum Porifera; class Demospongiae; order Agelasida; family Agelasidae; genus Agelas; species Agelas oroides. The sequence continues at coordinate 2,022,198 of OX422197.1, read as the reverse complement.
CTGGGGGCTGCTGCTTCAGGAGGTAGTTCATGAGGGCCACACGCAGCTGCTCTTCCTGGGATGGGAGAGCGAGTTAATCAAGTGGGCATTAGTTAGATACATGTCATTGACAGTGAGGTTGGTTAATGCCCTTACGTCTGTCTGCCTATGAGAGGCAATTGTACCAGTATAGGCGTGATCCCCACAGTAGATCATTGTGACATCATACAATGTACTGATAATGCATGATATTACTATGATGTCACTATGACATCACTATGATATTACTATGATATTACTATGAGGATGGGCATCATCACCTTCTCGACTCCGGCGTGCACGAGGGACTCAAACTCATCACATTCCAACAGCAGACCAATGATGTAACTCATCTCATGGAACCGACCAATCCCTGTCAGCAGCCGCACCTGCATTCAGGGAAGACCAATATATGCATGTACAGAGTTCTAACTTCATATGTTGGAATGATTAGTCGATTGATTGATTGATCAATCAGTCAGTCTGGTGGTTGGTTTGGTCAATCAGTCAGTCAATTCGTTGATTGGTTGATCAGTTGGTCAGCTAGTCAGTCATGCAATCAACTGATAGTTAGTCTAATCACTTGTCTGGATTTCTATTTGTAAGAGAGACAGGAATGAGGGTGTTGAGGGGGTATTGCACAGGTGAAGCTAGAGGAATGAGGGTGTTGAGGTGGTCACGTATTGCACAGGTGAAGCTAGAGGAATGAGGGTGTTGAGGGGGTATTGCACAGGTGAAGCTAGAGGAATGAGGGTGTCGAGGGGGTATTGCACAGGTGAAGCTAGAGGGATGAGGGTGTTGAGGGGGTATTGCACAGGTAAGCTAGAGGAATGAGGGTGTTGAGGGGATATTGCACAGGTGAAGCTAGAGGGATGAGGGTGTTGAGGGGATATTGCACAGGTGAAGCTAGAGGGATGAGGGTGTTGAGGGGGTATTGTACACACACAAGGGGGTATGTCTTACAATGAGCTTGAAGAGTCTTCCTTTGATGAGGGTGGAGGCCCATTTCCTGGTCACCAGCAGCACCTCTGCAATGCCATCCACACAGCAGCCCAGAGTGTAGCAGTCATGGGCACGTACAAGTAGCTCCACCTGGATTGCCAGGTCTGAGGGAAGGAGGAGGGAATGAAATGAGGAGAAAAGGAAAGAAAAGGATTCTTGCTGTGTCAAAAGTAGATCACAGGGCTACAGTTTTGACCTTTGACCTTAACTTTTGAATCCTTTAAAGTAATTGGAGGTGTTGTCATGGTAACATACTTGTAGCAGAGGGGTGTTCTGTGGCGGAGAGGGACTTGGCCATGGTGAGGAGGTGGTTACCGAGGACCGTGTGGTTGGAGCAGAGCTGAACCAGTTCCATAAACTGGTTGCTACTCATCTGGGGGTTGTAGATGCGAGACTTCGGAGAGTCATAGTAGTCACCTGCATGCATATGGTAGCAAAAATGTGATTGGTGGAAGAATTGAACACACACTATAAGTATGTTCTCAGTGGACGCCAGCTTTTCATCACTTAGAGTAGCTGTACACCCACTTGGTAGGGGTCTGGAGACAAGGCTAGGTTAAGCAAGTGCCTCCATGTACGTACCTCCATGATAGGAGTGTAGCGATGCTTTGATACACTCTGACAGGTAGCCTGCAACCTATGAATGTGACAAGAAGTTACGTACATGGGTGAAGGTACTATTGGAACAACAAGGTGAGGTACATTCTACAAATTGCCCCTGGTCATATGACATCACCACATGTGATATGATCTCCCCCTCCATATTGGTATAACATAAATGAGGCATGCAGTCAAATATTGGAGGCATGAAGACCTGGGAATGGAGCTATTGAAATGCTTACACCAGCTTAGAGCATTTCATCAGATCACAGTCCATATCTCCCATTTTCAGTTGTGTGGTGTACGTGTAAAACACATTATGCGCATTGGTGACTAACATCTACATAAAGCAGGACTGGCCTTAAACATGGTTCATTGATCCCAAAATGGGAAGACAGAGAGAGTGAGGGAGGAGGAGGAGCTATTCAGAATGACATGTACCTCTTTGGGTTCCAGGTTGCAGGTGTCAATGAACTTCCAGCTGAGGGAGTACCGGTCCTGCACCTGCCTGTTGCCCAGCAGCTGGGTGAGGACGTCAAATGGCTCACTGGTGATGACTGCACTGTACGGAACCTTCAGCATCTGTGAAGAGATACTTCAATACTGAGTAGCAATATAACAGTAACAGTACTAATGATCATGTAAACTCAGCAATGTTGCTGGCAGGTAGGCCTTGGCGAATTATGCTGGCATAATTTTGAGCATAATGTAGTGTGGAAGCATAGCATTGCTGGCAGGGGTGCACAGTGCTGAAATTACATGTAATACGGTAGATTGGGAAATTTTCACCGTTAAAATTTTTTTGCCACGGCGAAAATTAAACGCGTGAAAATTTTAAATTGAAAAAAAAATAATAAAGTTTAATTTTCGCCACTTGGCCACACGGCAAAAATTAAACGCGCGAACATTTCTTACGCGAAAAAAAAGCTACGCGAAAATTTTCCGATCTACAGTACATGCAAGTGTGTAGGAAAATCTCAAAGCAACTGAAGACAGACATAGACAGGTAGGACAAACTGAGGTAGCCAGCCACACAGCCAGACAACCAGGCATACATGGATAGACAGACAGACAAACAGACAGGCTCACAATGGCTATCTTGAAGCAGGTAATGATGCAGCTACAGCACTGCTGGGCGTAGGTGGCTCTGTTAGACAGCTTGTGCATCATCCGAATGATCTCTGCGGAGGGTCTCTCGTTCCCTGTGTCATCCAGGGAGAGGGTGGGGTCACTAAGGTGCCGAGGCTGGCGGGTGGAGACCAGCATCAGTACCCCCTCTGTTAGCTGGTCAGGAGTCAGCTTGCCTTGAGCCAGCTGGATGCAGCACTGTGTGTGTGTGTGTGTGTTGTGCATGTGTGTGTGCGTGTGTGCATGTGTGTGTGTGTGTGTGCATGTGCGTGCGTGTGCATGTGAGTGTGCATGTGTGTGTGTGCATGTGAGTGTGTGTGTGGATCATGATTGGCTCTAGCCTTGTACCCAGGCCGCTCGAAAAAGAAAAAAAAATTTAATTTTTCGAGCGGCCTGGGTACGAGGCTAGATTGGCTCTAACAATGCCATTGTAATGACACGAGACAACATGCTGTAGGAGACATGGACTAAATGTACATTTCATGTCAGTGGCTCTATCTTAATCTGGATCATTGTCTGCACTAATCATATTTGTCCATGACCTGATCTTGTACACATTATGCACATGAATGTATCTGCTACTATGCACTCTACATGTAACCAAACCACTTGAATCTGTTCTCTGCAAACGAATGAATATGATTGTTGCTCTTACAGCCAGGAGTTGTACAGACTAAACTGTTATGTTTTCAAAATTCAACAAACTGATTGCCATGAAGCCGAATCAAACCAAAAGGCAGAATGGTGAAGGCAGAATGATCATACCATGACAATGGTCAGATCTGGAGAGTCATGTTCGAACAGTGCTGCCAGCTCTCTGGCCTCTGTCACAAGACCAGCATTTAGGAGGCGTCCCAACATCATATCCAGGGCTTCCGACTCCTGAGAGGAGGGAGGAAAGAGAGAAAGAAAGAGAGAGGGAAGAGGAGAGAGAGGGAGAGGGAGGGAGAGGGAAAGACAAGGAAGTAAAGAAAAAGGGAAAGAGAGAGAGAAAGGAGGTATATGGGTGAGAGTGTTGTGTGGAGTGTGAATCCTTCTTTCCCTCTCCCCCGGAGCCTTACCTTCTCTGAGAGACCCCTCCTGGACTTCCCATCTGTCACAATGGAGACACCGTCTGGGAGGAGAAGCTCTCCAAGCTTCCGTCGACCTTTGTACTCTGAGAGGGCAGAGATGGAGAGAGAGGAGAGAAGAGAGGAGTCTTCAGTGTAGGAGGGAAGAACAGACTCAGGTCGCTGCTTGGGGAAGAAGGGGAGGGGGGAGGAGCCCGTCCTAGTAGTCTGGGGGAGGGAGGAGAAATGACAGAGTGATCTGTACATACAGTATATGTACGCAGGGGTCGTGGTGAGTGTGGGTACATGCGGGACAGGTATAGTTGGAGGGGGTAGCCTCGTTCCCAGGCTCCTTCCCAGCTTAGTGGGGAGGAGACTGAGAGCAAGGTTGTGGGTGGGAGGTAGACAGTGAAGTTGAGACAGCATTACATGTGCAATAGGCATAGGTACTTTTGTACTCATTAGCATCTGCAATTATGTGAAAAACTATCATTAGCCGACACCCCTAAGACGATACATAGTCTCGTACCCCGCCTGCGTGCACCGCCCCGCGAGAAACGGTCTGGTGAACGAAGTCGAATTTCTTGGGCTTATTACCCAAATGACCAATGAGATTGCAAGGTCGGTGGTAATTATTACATAGAACTTCACTTACAACAGTAAAATTTGTTCATCTCCATTCGAGTATCCGTACCTTTTTTGAGCGGGTTGGCCGCAAAATGCTTTGATCGTTGCTAGGTTACATTGTCGCAAAAGTGTGCGCTAGCCCAAGAAATTCGACTTGGTTCACCAGACCGTTTCTCCTCGTGAGAGGGTGGGGTCTGGGGACGAGACTAGACGATACAATGCAATTATGCATCATGCATGAGGCCTGCAAGCACCACACAACTCACTGATCCGTCTGTCTCTTCGACCATGGCATGAATGTGTGACAGCCAGATCTCCTTCTCAGACTCCCTCAGCTGCTCGGCACTGAGCGTATTGGTCCTCTTCTGCCACTTGAGGGCATATGCCAACAGCAGGGCCTTCTCAGTAGCAGAACAGCCAGACTTCTCTCCACCATGCACGCCCTGAGATGAGGTGTCCAGTGGATCTTCACTAGAGCCACGGACAATGGACTGGGGGGAGAGAGGAAGAAGGGAATAAGGATGAACACAGCGAGATCATCTCCTGTCATTGTATCACTCTCCCAGCTATTAGCATTGCTCAATCATGAACAATACATCTCTCGCAGACCTAGATGTTGTAAAAAGTCACCCACTGCGCAGGACACATTTAGGCCAATACCAGGCCTCATCAGTTGCACTGGGGTGACCACATTATGTGCAAGAAAGACAGTCAGGGTGGCTGGTCTTATCCTTACAGTCAAGTATGTCAACATTTCGAAAGTAGCGTCTCTTTGTGCACAGGCTGTTTAGAACACTGATTACACACACTACTAGAGGGTTTCTACGGTGGCCCAGAAGTACACAAAACGCGTTTTTGAAATCCGGGTTTGACGACGTTTCGTTTAATTTGACGTTCGCAAAAATGAAGTTTACGGTATCATTTACGGTCGCATGGTGCGGTCACCGATCACTCGGTGCGCTCACCGATCTGCCCCGTGCGGTAACCGATCACTCAGTGCGGTCACTGATCTTAGCGTGCGCTCACCGATCTGCCCTGTGCGGTCACCGATCACTCTGTGCGGTCACCGATCTGCCCTGTGCGGTCACCGATCTTAGCGTGCGCTCACCGATCTGCCCTGTGCGGTCACCGATCTCTCTGTGCGGTCACCAATCTGCTCTGTGCGGTCACTGATCACTCTGTGCGGTCACCGATCTGCTCTGTGCGGTCACCGATCTTAGGGTGCGCTCACCGATCTGCCTCGTGCGGTCACCGATCACTCTGTGCGGTCACCGATCTGCCCTGTGCGGTCACCGATCTTAGCGTGCGCTCACCGATCTGCCCTGTGCGGTCACCGCACAGATCGGTGACCGCACTGAGTTGTGGGTCACCGCACAGGGCAGATCGGTGAGCGCACGCTAAGATTGGTGACCGCACAGGGCAGATCGGTGACCGCACAGAGTGATCGGTGACCGCACGAGGCAGATCGGTGAGCGCACCCTAAGATCGGTGACCGCACAGAGCAGATCGGTGACCGCATGGAGTGATCGGTGACCGCACAGAGCAGATCGGTCACCGCACTGAGTGATCGATCACCGCACTGGGTACATCGGTGAGCGCACCGAGTGATCGGTCACCGCACTGGGCAGATCGGTGAGCGCACTGAGTGATCGGTCACCGCACTGGGCAGATCGGTGAGCGCACCGAGTGATCGGTGACCGCACCAGGCGACCGTAAATAATACCGTAAACTTCATTTTTGCGAAGGTCGAATTAAACGAAAAGTCGTCAAATCCGGATTTCAAAAACGCATTTTTTGTACTTCTGGGCCACCATAGGTTTCAGCATATACATGTACCTTCAGAGCTAGCGTCATGCCCGGGCCTTCATGCATGTATGAAGAGGGTCTGGGCATGAGAGCAGGAAAGATGTTCTATTTTGGGGTCTTGTGATAAAACAATCTTTGAGCACCCCCAGCTTCCCAAACAAGTTCTGAGCCAGGCCACTCATACCTCAAAAAACTCGGCAGCAGATTCAGGGTCCACAGGTTCAGGAGGGTCGGCATGCTCCCCCTCAAATAAAGCATTGCACTGCTGCCAGAAGTTGAGTCGGGCCTGCTCGTACTGCCAGTAGCTTGATTTGCTAATCTTCCTCAGATTGTGCTCCACCTACACACACACACACACACACACATGGGGAGAAGATGACATACAAACACACAATTGAGGCTTCATGTGATCAACACCCTGAGCATTTGGTCACGCTTGCTTGCTTCTCGTAAAAAAACAAACAAAAAAAAACACCCCACTCAACAGTAGCTGCTCAGTAGCTGGTACAAAGAGAAGCTTGTCTCCTTACCTCCTTGATGGTTACTTCACTGGCAGTGGATCCTACAATATCGGCGTACTTCCGAGCCACATCAAACTGTCCTCGCACCAACAGGACACTGAGAACATGGCTGGAGTTGATACGCACACGCACCGAGTAGACCTGTGTATTAGATTGTATGTGTTGGTGGGGGGTAATGGTGTATGTGTTGGTGTCAAGGGGGGAGTAATGGTGTATGTGTTGGTGGGGAGGGGGGGGGGGTTAATGGTGCTGGTGGGGGAACTTTAAAACGGAGGTACCTTTTAGTGCTTCTGTTATACTGCATGTGGTTAAAGCTAGCCTTGTTCCCAGGCCTTTTCCATAAGTAAACTGGAGATGGAGGAGGCCTGGGAACAAGGACAGGTTGCACATACATCAGTGAGTGACTTGGCGCACGGAGAGTTGATGAAGTGTTCTGTGATGGTGAAGGCTGTGTCTGAGGTGAGGCCAGCACTTCCCAGAATGTCACTCATTTTGTGAAGCTCTTTGAACTTTAGCACTGTGAAGGGGGGAGGGAGGAAGGAAGGGAGGGAGGGAGGGCAGAAGGAAAGGAGGAAGAAAAAGAGGGAGAAAGGAAAGAAGGTAGGGAAAGGGAGAGGAAAAAGAGGGAGAAAGGAAGAGGGAGAATGGGGGAAGGAGATAGGAAGAAGGAGAAGAAGGAGAAATGGAAGGACAAGCATGAGAAAGAACACAGTTACCACTATAGTAATACTAAATTGGTCTGCTTGTGTGTCACCATATCAGTGTGTTCACCATACCAGTGCACTGGAAGCTTTCTCCGAAGCTGGCCTCCGAGAGCAACTTGAGGAGGTGTGACCTCTCAAAGGGTGTGGGACACATGACCAGCATGTGAGACGCCATTGTGCTTGCAAGGAGCTCCACCCAACATGTGTCACCAATGGTACCCATGTAGTTGTACATAGAACACTGAGGGAGGGTGGGGAGGGGGGGGGGAGGATGAAGCTACTGATCCCTACACTCTCTGTATGAAGCTACTGATCCCCAGGCTCTCCCATGTGGACCTCAGGAGAACATGGGGATGAGGCTACTGATCCCCAGGCTCTCCCATGTGGACCACAGGAGAGCATGGGGATGAAGCTACTGATCCCCAGGCTCTCCCATGTGGACCACAGGAGAACATGGGGAGGAAGCTACTGATCTCCAGGCTGTCCCATGTGGACCACAGGAGAGCATGGGGATGAAGCTACTGATCCCCAGGCTCTCCCATGTGGACCACAGGAGAGCATGGCGAGGAAGCTACTGATCCCCAGGCTGTCCCATGTGGACCACAGGAGAACATGGGGATGAAGCTACTGATCCCCAGGCTCTCCCATGTGGACCACAGGAGAACATGGGGATGAAGCTACTGATCCCCAGGCTGTCCCATGTGGACCACAGGAGAGCATGGCAAGGAAGCTACTGATCTCCAGGCTCTCCCATGTGGACCACAGGAGAACATGGGGATGAAGCTACTGATCCCTACACTCTCCCATGTGGACCACAGCGTGGGAATGAGGTACACAGCCCCATGCTGCACAGGAGAGCCCAAGGATGAGGGTAGTGGCAGACCTTGTCCATGCTGAGCTCAAACTCCTGGAGGTGTTTGCGGCACTCATCAAAGTTGCTTCTTAGGACAAATTCCTCATGAAAACGGAGAAAGCTCAGCAAAGGGTTGTTCTGAGAGGAGAAGAGAGGGGAGGGAAGGGCAAGGGAGGGGTGAGAGAGAGAGGAAAGGAAAGAGAGGAAAGGAAGGAGGGTAGGAGGATGAAGGGTAGGAGAGGAAGGAAAGAGGGAAGGTAGGGAAAGAAGCCACACAATGTAAAGGTACATAGTGATCATATATAAGACACATGGTAGCTCTCACATACCTGGTCAAAGTACAGCAGTGCAAGGGTGAACTGGGCGGCAGGGCTGGGACTGTGTTGCATGGCAGTTACCAGGAGGATGGAGAGGTCCTGTGGAGTCCACTGCCGCCACTGCAGGTCTGTGTGTGTACATGCGTGGGGGGGGGGGGGGGGGGGGGGAAGACCTCAAACATGTTTTAGTTTGGTTGCGCTAACACCATAGTACCCCATATAGAGTTTGTATGAGTTTACTTGGTCTATCAATGGTGCTTACATACCGGCACTGAACTTCAGTTTCTCTGCCCCTTCTCCTTTAACTAAGAGAGAGAGAGAAAGTAGCAACACATTCATTATGTTACCCTAGTGTAGCCAATGCCATATGGTTACAGTTATAAGGCTACACACTTGCTATTCATACTAAAAGTGATGCTAGCTGTGATATGAGGACTGGGAACGAGGCTACGTGTTGGGGCACTCACTTCCCAAGAGAGTGGCTGCCTTCTCCAGAACCTCACAGCCCAGGGTGGAGTACAGCCACACACACACACAGTCCACCATGGAGGCATGCTGGCAGAGAAAGGAAGGAAAGAAAGGACTTCATAACACATTCTGCTGGCATGTGTAAGGCCACCATACAGGACTTGCTGCTCTCATGGTGGCCTCTAAGCTGGATTTTGCTAAAGATCTTCAACACAGTTGATGCCCCTGTGGGTGTGAGACACTATTTGAAAGACACACCTCATAGCATGCAGCCAGAATAGCCAGGAGGGGCCTCTGCAGAGCAATGGCGTGAGCAAGGAGTGACCGCCAGGGGCTCTCGTGTGACTGACATTTGAACAGAACAGAGAAGAGGTCAGTGGGGAGGTCCATTTCATCTAGAGCAGGAGGCAGATCTCGCTCAGGGGTGCCTGGAAGAGGGGAGGGAGAGAGGAAAGAGAATCACAACAAGCCATCCTAGGATCGTACAAGATCTGGTGTTCTAGGAACAACACTTTCACCTGAACATTGTTTTTAGTTCACGTGCACATGTTTTCCTATGTGTGACTATATCTATGCAATTGTTTGTGGACAGGGCCCAAGTTATTATGGCAATCTGATGTTGGATCACCCTCCCCTGATTGAGTTGTACCCATGTATGTGAACAACACAATGAAGAGTTTTTCATGATGAGAGAGGGGAGGAAGGGAGGACAGGGGAAGGGGAAAGGAGTAGAGGGAGAGGGAGAGGGGGAGAGGGGGAGGGGAGGAGGGAGGAGTGGAGAAGGAGAAAGGAAGGGAATAGAAGGGGAAAATGAGGAGAAAAGAGGAAGCAGGGGATAGGTAAGTTTTAAAGCTACTACATGTCGACAGTAATCATCTACCTCTCTGTCCCTCTCCAGTGAGTTTGTGAGCTGCTTCTTCTGTTGGCTGTTGTGTCGAGGGTTTGGGTTCATGCTGGGGTAGAGAAGGGATTGCCTCCTTTTGAAGGCCAACCTGAGTGAGTA
>OX422197.1:1952102-2007102 GCA_949130485.1 Agelas oroides | reverse complement strand
GGAAGGAAGGAGAAAGAGGGAAGGGAGTGGCTTCGGAAGAAGAACAGTACAGTGTGGAGAGTTTGGTGAGAAGATGAATAAGGTTATAATATCAGAAGGTTTGGAGAGAGAGAAGATTGTTAGATTATTCCTACCCTCTGTGGAGTTATCCTGGGTGGTGAGCACATTTGTTGACTGCCACTTGAACAGGCGAGAGATGTTGAATGGCACACTTCCCTGTAGGATGGAGGAAATGAGTGGGTGGATGAAATGGATGGATGAACGAAGGGATGGAGGAATGGAGGAATGGATGGTAGGATAGGGAGATGGAGGGATAGAGAGGTGGGCAAACGTTGCCACTGGGCAGGTGAGGAGCAGCCTGGGTATGAGGCTAGTACAATTTGGGAAAAAGTAAACTACAGAAGTATGATCTTGGTGTGCTGGTTAGGAAACATGTTTGATAGAGGCCCACGGTACCACTTGGTGTGTGTGCACTATGGCTAACCTGAAGCAGCTGGTACACTGTGATGTCTTGTGACTGTGCAGGTGTGAGGGTGGTGGGGGGAGCTGGGAAGACGGCAGCCTGGAGGGTGGGGTAGGCAACTATGGCGGGACGGAGAACAGAGGGATCCACGTACCACTGACCACCGGAAGGTTTCATCGCCTGAGAGGGAGAGGAGGGAGGAGGGTAGATTAGAATGCATTTGCCCTCATCCTTACTCCACACAACCTCCTTGATCATGACACGAATGCCTCATAAAAACCCTGTCTATAGTACATATCACGGGCAGCTACCCCTTCATTATGGACAATAGTTCTGGTCCCAGTTATACTAATCAAAGCGACTGCGTATATAAAGCAACTACCAGCCTACAACGGACAAGACAGTACACTTTCAGATACAAACATTGGTAACAACTACTCTAAATTAGTAAACCTAACTACAGCAGGCTCCCTCCCAGCTGCAGGCAATGCAGGAGCCTGGGAACGAGGCTACCCAACTAACTTCTTCCAATGAATGAGGAGCAAACATAAGGGAGGAGAGAGCCATGAGAGTCTTGCCAGCATGCAGCATGGCCATCACATTCATGGTGGCGTCACTGCCGCTTGTGTCCAGTAGTAGTCGACTACAGGAGAGACTGGCTTGGAAGACTGCATTGGGGTCTGGGAGGGAGGGGGAGGGAGAGAGGGAGAGAGGGAGAGAGGGAGAGAGGGAGAGAGGGAGGGGAGGGTTGGAGAGAGGAGAGGGGGAGGGGAGAGGGGGAAAAAGGAGGGGAGGAGGGGGAAGGCACAAGCAAGGGAGGATGATGATGAGAATGAAAGAGGGACAGGAGGGAGAAGAGAGATGGAGAGAGAGAGAGAGAGAGAGATGTGTCACTCACCGAGAGAGTTGAGTGCAGCCTTACGGTACTGGAGCATGACATCAACCCAGGGTTCATCAGTGGTGTCCAAGCCAAGAGAAGAGATGGAGGAGTCATCCAGAGCAAGACTGGGAGGGATGGGTACAGGTGGGGTTAAGTGCAATCATTCTAGCCTCACTCCTGGATTTTGTGGGCCTGCGAACAAGGCTACAATCGTGTAGCTGGTAGCTATCTGTATTTTGTAACATTACTACTTTAAATGTAAAGCAAAGCCTCATTCACAGGCTCTCTAACACCCCAACCTTTCACTGCTTGCAGTCTAAATAGCTAGGGTGCGAGAGCCTAGGAACAAGAAGGGGCAGTATGGGAGATCTAACACTTCACTTTGCGGAGAACAGGCTTTGTGTGTGGAATCCCCTACCACTCAGTAAACCAGTGGAACCTCTCTAATACGGACACCATTGGGACCAAAATAATTGTCCTGATTAGTGAGGTGTCCTTGTTTAAGGGGGAGAATAATATGTATTTATATAAAGTTGGGACTCAGTCAAGTGTCCTGATTAAGCAAGGTGTCCTTATTTCAGAGGTGTCCTTTAAGAGAGGTTCCACTGTATGTCAAAGTCGATCATTACTGGTAATGTATGTACCTGTAGCAGTCCAGGTAGTGGTACATAAGGCTGACAAATCGGTTTTCAATGAGGTATTTCAGAAACCCTCTGTGGAACCCTTCCAGTGATACCAGAGCTCCCCCATCACCCTCTGTCACGTGACTTGTTGTTTTGGTGAGGGGGTGGGGGTGGGTAAAGAGGGTGTGTACTCTACCCAGCCGGTGGAGCAGGTATGGCAGGTTTGACAGCTCATAGGGGAGCAGTACTCCGTGTCTGAGGGAGTGTATGTGTGTGTGTGTGTGTGTGTGTGTGTGTGTATGTGTGTGTGTGTGTGTGTGTGTGTGTGTGTGTGTGTGTGCATGTGTGTGTGTGTGTGCATGTGTGTGTGTGTGTGTGTGTGTGTGTGTGTGTGTGTGTGTGTGTGTGTGTGTGTGTGTGTGTGTGTGTGTGTGTGTGTGTGTGTGTGTGTGTGTGTGCATGTGTGTGTGTGTGTGTGCGTGAGTGACTGTGTAGCCAAGTGGTTAAAGCACTTGACTGTCAATCGAAAGATCACAGGTTCAAGTCCCACCAGTTACCACTGGAGGAAAAAATAAATCTTTCTTTCTCCACTTGGCACCCAACCCAGGCCCAAGTAAAATAGTAAATTGGGGATCTGGCTTAGGCTGGGGGAGGACAAGACCACTGGCTGTGCCTTATTCCACCGAGGTACAGGTGGGACTTCGGGTGCCCACACCACAGCGGAGGGGCATAGTCAGTGCTCCTGCGAGTGCTTGGTCCAGCTTCAGGAGTTTGTCTAACGCTAGGCCCAGAGTTCCCTGAAGTAGCGCACAGGGGTCCCAGCCTTAATTGGTCTGGGGGGGCATATCCCGTTAGGGAGCTCTTTATGTCCTTTGTCCTTGTGTGTATGTGCGTGCAAGCTCATCTATGAGCATATGTGCACAGTACAAATGTACTTTGTGCTGCTAGTCTTGTTTCCAGGCCTTCTTACCCCAGTGTTTGTTGCTTGTACTGAAAATGACAAACACTTGCGTTAAAAGGTTCTTGTGTACATGACAGGTCACCTTCAGGATGAGAAATGGCAACACAGAACAATGAATTGATCTGTGTAGGCAGGAACCCAACTGATCATTTGGGCAATGATATAACAGCTGTATACAAGAGCAGCCCTAAGACTTACAATTCATACTGATCTGTTACAGATATATGCATCCTGATATGATACTGTTTTGATGACACTGTGGCACCAAGATGTAGCATGTCTGTGTCAAACACCTCCGGCCGTACGGAGATACGGCGCGCGCGAACGCCGAACACAAACAGTGTCAGTGTGCATCATTTAGGAATAGACACGTAGCCACGAAGATCATCGAAGATGATGCACTTGGGAGGGAGTATCGTGGAGTACTTCTACGAACCTGGCGGTCCAAGGCCGTACAAGTGCGGCTACTGTAAGTCCCCAGACACGAGTCGATTACAGGGGCTGATGGCTTACAAAATGACGTGCCAAGACTACCAAACGTTGGTAGACAGGGGCTTTCAGAGATCGGGAAAGTTCGTGTACAGGCCCGTCATGGATCGAACTTGCTGCCCACAGTACGTAATCAGAACGGATGTCAGGAAATTTCGGCCTTCCAAGTCACAGAGGGGAGCGTTGAAGAAACTCAACAAGTATCTACTCCATGGGAGGGAGCAGACTCAGACCAGTGATCCCTCTTCAGGTGCTGCAATGACCGAGGAAAGTATGGTGGAGTCAACGTCAATGACCACAAACAGTATGGACGAAGCCACAACAAGTATGGATGAGCAGCCTTCGATGAAAAAGCCAGGTTTGAAGAAAAAGTCGGTTGTCAGGCCAGGAATTGGTCCGGACCCTAGCAAACCTCCCTGCCGAAAGGCTAAGCTTGTTCGTCGAGAGAGAAAGGCACAGAAACAAGCAGCAAAACAGCTGCAAATGGAGACAGGGAGCAGTAAACCACTGCCCAATTGTGACCAGGAAAAGGTACCATCGGATCTGGTTACAAAGAGCACAGTGATCACAACTGAAGATACAAAACCTGCTAGCACAGAACCACCTGGAAGCGATAAACTCTTTGATTTCCCTCTGGAGGATCTTCTGACTGTTCCAGATGCCACAAACTATGCCCACAAGTTTGAAAGCAGGCTGGTGCCCTGTTCCTTACGTTCTCCAGAATTTCAGTCATCATACCAAGAAAGCTACAGCGTCTTCAAAAAGTTTCAGATGGGGGTTCACAAGGAGAAAGAAGAAGACTGCCAGGAAAGACACTTTGAAGAGTTTATAGTTGATTCTCCGCTGGTTTTCGAAGACGGCTGTGAAGGGATGCCTTGCGGATATGGCTCCTATCACCAGCAGTATTTGCTGGATGGCAAAATATTTGCCGTAGGTGTACTCGACATTCTACCCAAGGGAGTCCTGTGTGAGTACCTATACTATGATCCCGAGTATCGCTTCATAGCTCCTGGTGTTTATACTGCCCTCCAGGAGATCGCCTTCACCCAGCAGTTTTATCGCCACAACCCTGCAATGCAGTACTACTACATGGGGTTCTACGTCCAGAGTTGCCCGAAAATGAACTACAAATGCAAATACAGTGCGTCGTACCTCCTCTGCCCAGAGACGCACCAGTATATACCACTGGAAGATTGTGTTCCAAAGTTGTTAGTTTCTGAGTATTCACGGCTAGCTGATAAAGATACACCAAACATCACGGGCCAATTTTCTGACAATGACTTGAATGATTTGCCAGTGTTCACAATGGACATGGCGCACATGACGTATGGAACGTACAAGACCATGTATGGTGATAGGAGCCAGGACTTGATAGAGGAATACGCGGAGCTGGTGGGGCTTCAAGTGGGTTCAAGGACAAAACTGCTCTTAGGGAGAATGTTCTGATGTTGTGTAGTATGATTTATGTTATTAAAAATGTAGGAGCTTCTGATTTAGCAATATGATATATTTTTACTGTTGTGGAGTTAAATTTTGTAACTCCCAAATATGGACCCGACTAGAACTACATTTGTACTGCCATTGTAAGCCACTAGCCCTTGACATATTCTCTCAGTATAGGATTTGAGGCACTCAAAAGCATAATCTTTTCTTTAAAGAATAAAGGATCAAGACCCATGAAAATAAGTATTGGATATAAGTGCAGCTGAGGGTAAACTGTCTAGCTAGAGTATTGTATATTGTGTTTATACTCACGAGTGTAGGTAGTACTTATACCACATTGAGACAGTAAACTCTTATGTGAACTATTCTGATTTACAATTAGAAGTATATGACTCGTTATACTCCGCTGTTCGTCCAAAGAAATACTTAGAAAGTGCTGAACTGCTTTACATCTTTCTGTCACTAAAATTCTGATAATGAAACGTAATCCTGTGCGTGATTGCTTAAAAAGATACGCAACTTTAAAAGCATGTCTGTGAGTGATAAGTATCTGAGAAAGAGAAAGAGGTCATTGAAGCTGTGAGATGTGAGTAGCACTAGTACTACAGTTCAACCAGGTGTAGCATCTGATGATGTATGTCAGTGGACATACCACAAGTGTTCGGGAGAAGTCCAGAGACGTGCGGGCTATGTAAAACCACCCACAACCCCTGACCAGTGCTGGCTTCGTCACTATATACACCAGCAGGTTATGTAAACATACACTGCAGGTAGCTGGTGACAGTAAGGAGGTACTACATAGTCCTGTTCCCAGGCTCCTCTTCAGCTTTTGTCCACAAAAACACTGGGGGGTGGGGGGGAGGAGGGAAGCCTGGGAACGAGGCTAAGTAAACATACACTGCTGAAGTTTAGCCTCTTCCCACTGTCCAGTTTTGATTGCTTGCAGTATGCACACAAAAAAAACAACAAAAAAAACTGGACGGTGGGAAGCCTGTGAACGAAGCTACTGAAATTACCCACTGAACTGAAAATGTATACATAGATCTACTCTTGCTCAGTAGTGTTGCAAAACTTCTGATTAACCTGTTCCTGCTACAAGTAAGTAGAATCAGCAGGAAACTTCTGATTAAGCTGTTCCTGCTACAAGTAAGATAGAATCAGCAGGAAACTTCTGATTAAGCTGTTCCTGCTACAAGTAAGATAGAATCAGCAGGAAACTTCTGATTAAGCTGTTCCTGCTACAAGTAAGTAGAATCAGCAGGAAACTTCTGATTAAGCTGTTCCTGCTACAAGTAAGTAGAATCAGCAGGAAACTTCTGATTAAGCTGTTCCTGCTACAAGTAAGATAGAATCAGCAGGAAACTTCTGATTAAGCTGTTCCTGCTACAAGTAAGATAGAATCAGCAGGAAACTTCTGATTAAGCTGTTCCTGCTACAAGTAAGATAGAATCAGCAGGAAACTTCTGATTAAGCTGTTCCTGCTACAAGTAAGATAGAATCAGCAGGAAACTTCTGATTAAGGAAACAGAAACCACCGATACATGCAACAACCTCAAGCTTCCCATCCCCGCCTTTGTTTCTCTGAGGCTGCAAGACAAAATCTGAGACAGAACGCCTGGGTAGGAGATTAGTGACCCATACATATTGTGAATTTTTGTACACAACTACTTACATCTAAACGTTCACGCAATCATCTCCTTTTGTTTCTTAGTCTATCAGCTTCCAAAATCTACCCACGTCATGGAGATGACCAGGAAGGTGGGATCTGAAATAATGCTAGTCCAGTCTTCATCACTGAGCTCATGGTACGTACGTGTCTTACCTGGCTAGTTCATCCAGCAGTGTGTCACTGAGGTACTGAGTTACATGAGACATTCGAGAGCACATGGAGATGAGTTGGGTGGGGCAGGGGGTGTGGTTCTCCAAGGGGGGGACCCTGCTCATTACAAACTGGGTTGCACTGACGAGATCACTATGACTGACGTAGTAGTCAAAGATGTGCTCCTTGCTCACGAGCCGCTCACAGTCCACACCTGTAGTGTGAGGGAGGGCAGTATGAATGCTTTAGTAATAAAGAAAATTTAGGGGGGTCACTACCCATTAAAGAGAGAAATATTGAAATAGTGTACACTTATATTATGCTATGTATGAACAATCACTGAAACACATCCTCCTGAAAAAGGCAGGCCTAGATGTTATACAAGGTCATTTTCGGCACAGGACACATTCTGGTTCATCAGCTTCTCTGGGATGAGTGGGAGATGGGAGAAAGGCAAATAATAGTTACATTCCCCAGACGGAGCAGCATGAGCCCGAAGGGCGAATGCTGTTCTGTCTGGGGAATGTAACTAATTTGTTGGATGGTACCCCTAGCAACCCACTGCCACACCCATTATCACCTCCACCCCTTCCACTTCGTGTTATTCAAGTTCAAAGATTTGGTTGCTAAGCAACATCCAACAAGTCAGGTTACTAGCCTCATCCATCCAGTGAAGCATCTTTTGAAGTGAGTACATGTATGTGTGCGTGCATATAGGTGTGTGGGATGTTGTATGCATGTACTGCATTCATGTGTGGGCATGTATAAGTGTGTAAGGCAGTGGTCCCAATTTCTTGGTCATCCCAGCGCAGCTGATGAGGCCAGGTACTGGCCAAATTGCGTCCTGTGCAGTGGGTGACCTTTATCTGGGCCCACTCTCTAACAGAGAGATATGGTAAGTCATTGCTTTGTGTAGACAGTGATCTACCCAGTCAGGTACCTTCAGCCTGTCCTGTGAGTACAAATCCTTCAAACAGCAGCCGCTGCCTTGTGGCTGAGTCCCAGGTAAGCACAGCACACAGGGGGACCTGAAGGTATAGAGACCCACTGTGGGAGCCGAGGGAGGGAGGGGGTGAGGAGGAAGAGGTGTCCCAGCAGAGTGCATAGTCCTGGGCGTGGGTGGGGGGGTTAGGGAGGGATGGTGTCACTTCTGTACTTGTGAGAGAATACTTAGTTTAGGCCATCAATAGGAGCAAGGTCCTATGCTTCAAAATGTCTATGTATGTAATAACCAGTTATGGAGCCCTAATTCCCCCCAAAAAGGATGTCAGCTAATAACTAAATTGCTATATATGCATGCAAACAATGTGGACTAAGTTTCTGCATAGTATTAGAAAACACAAATGGCAGCTGAGCCTCGTCCCCAGGCCCCTCCGGGGAGAGGCCTGGGGATGAGGCTAATGGTAGCTAGGATAACTCACTCCACCAAAAGTCTCGGGAAACAGCTCATGGAGGTTGCCCATGGGGGGGATGGGAGTGGGGCAACTCACAATGCCTGGCATCACGGGCAGCGCAGTTGACTGGAACATGATTTTCCTGGAGAGTAAAACAACTTGAGGAATCACCCTCTAGACTGGTTGGTGGGACAAATGAAGGGTGGTATCGATTGCTTGGTATTGCAGGGGAGTGCACACAACATTGCTGAGTCATGCATACAGCCCGTGGCTTGGGGATGTAAACACTCAAAACACACCCATTTCTTTGCAGCCACTAAAGCTCAACCCCCGTCGGTGTACATCTGAGGAGGTCCGACACTAGTGGTGTCATATACAGCAACACGTGATCCTGATTGTCAAGTTAATTGCTAACCTCCTGCATTCCAATGCTTCAACAGCGATTTCTGGGCATGAGAAGCTTCTAGCGTGCTGGGTTCACTCGGGTTGGAGGGTATTTTCAACCATGCTGAAGCTGTCTATTAGGTCGAGATCAATTACCGCCATTCATCTAGCTCTCAACAGCAACATAAATGCCGTTTGGAAGTCAAAAAATCATGCAAAGTTACTTCTGACTGTCGAGACACTTTCGGTATCGTGAAAACCCCACAAACTGATCAAGATCTTGGCCATATGGCGTTTCCAATTCTCGTGCTGACTGTTTTTAGTCCTTGGAATGTTCATTAATTGTAGCGCACATGATGGTGTCGGACCTCCTCTGGGTGTACATACTCTCAGAGATTACTGTATCACAGAAACGATTAGGGAAAGAGTGTGTTCTCTTGTCCCGCCCAGCTTTCCGTCGCTTCCAGTACTACAAGCGACGGAAAGCTGGGTGGGACGGGAACGAGGCTAGTGAAGGAGCATGTTCTCCTCCTCCCAACCTTGGATGGTGCTTGCACTGGAGAGTGTGGGCCTCCTCGTACGACTGTAGAGGGTAGTAGCTCTCCAGAATGTGGAGATACTCCCAGGCCTGGACCTCTGGGTCACTCAGCCATTCCCGGGCTATCAGCTCCTTCACCTGCCAGGTACACACAGTGGGGGGGTGAAAGTTCATGAACAAGCTACTACTTACTAGTCCTCATTCCCAGGTCCTTGCCACGTTGGCGTCCGTAGTTCTAATGAGAGAAGAGGCCTGGTCTATTGAGCTAGACTGTCCATCTTGCTTGCAGAAAGTGTAAGGAAAGAAAAAACAGTCTTGAGGATTTTGAGGGCTGGTGGTTGTCTGTTCATAAAACAGAGGAAGTTGAAAAGCTGGTAATTGCTAACAATCAAACCCAGGGCTCCTGTTGCCTGGTGTTCAGTGGCACAAGCCAGGAGGCCTGGGCGATTGCTAGTGATTGCTAGTGATTGCCAGCTTTTCAACTTCTTCTGTTTTCACCTCATAACACCAAAACATGTCTTGCTTACTGCACTTTAGGAAACCTAACTTGTCACATGTAGTGATATAGCTGGACATCAGGTGAGCATTTGTGGGAGTCACTCAACCTGCAAGGCTGCCTTTCACATACGCTTACACAGGTCAGTAGCTAAGAGATAAATTTAGTTGTACAGTGGCCAATAACTTGTCACATGTAGTGATGTAGCTGGACATCAGGTAAGTATTTGTGGGAGTCACTCAACCTGCAAGGCTGCCTTTCACATACGCTTACACAGGTCAGTAGCTAAGAGATAAATTTAGTTGTACAGTGGCCAATAACTTGTCACATGTAGTGATGTAGCTGGACATCAGGTAAGTATTTGTGGGAGTCACTCAACCTGCAAGGCTGCCTTTCACATATGCTTACACAGTTCAGTAGCTAAGAGACAAAGACTTTCAGCATAGAGATTTTGGCACATGAAACAAAAAGTCAAGAAGCATAGGAACAACATGGCCTGGGAACATGGGTAGGACAAAAATGCCTGGTGTTACAGAAGAAAAAAAAAACAAAAGTGGAGGATCCGGGTATCGATCCCGGTACCTCTCGCATGCTAAGCGAGCGCTCTACCATCTGAGCTAATCCCCCAGCTTGCTGACACAAGCATAATGAGTCCATTAGACACTTCAGACTAGAAGATGACTACCATCGACTCACCAGAAAGTCCCTCAATTGCCTGTTCAGAGTGTGGAAACATATGTGTCTCAAGGTAGACTTCACATCAAGACCCTGGACAAGTATATTGTAAAAAAGTTAAATTTTTCTACAAAATTGTAGAAGATTGTGGAGCATACTACTCAAAGGCTGGTGGTGTACTCTTCCCAAGAAAATGTGAAACCTAGGTGCTGTGAGAGGGTTTCTAGTGTCTTTGAGATCCCTCTTACAAAACTAAAATCATTTCACGTGCTTACCTACAGAAATCAAAGATTACTGAGTCACGCTAACGGCGGGGCTCATTTGTACTTGTACAGGTATCAGATATACATGCATCCACAACAAACATGTGAGCCCCACCCCTTAACAAAAGTTCAGTGATACAGCGCTTCACAAACATGTGAGCCCCACCCCTTAACAAAAGTTCAGCGATACAGCACTTCACAAACATGTGAGCCCCACCCCTTAACAAAAGTTCAGCGATACAGCACTTCACAAACATGTGAGCCCCACCCCTTAACAAAAGTTCAGCGATACAGCACTTCACAAACATGTGAGCCCCACCCCTTAACAAAAGTTCAGCGATACAGCACTTCACAAACATGTGAGCCCCACCCCTTAACAAAAGTTCAGCGATACAGCACTCAAAACATGGTGATGCCAATTTCCTTATTTGTGGTAGTGGCCTGGCCAACATTAGCTAGACCAATCCACTCACCATTTGTGTGAGCAGAGAGACGGCCAGTTTGATCCCTCCTTTCTCCAGTGTTTCCACCACAAAGCCTGTTGCTGTGATGAGTACATTGCCAAATGAGGCATCATAGGTGGGTAGGGCAGCATGGTGCTCAGGTGAGCCAGTACGATCCTCCACTGCCTCCGCGAGACTCACGTTCAGAGCAGCACTGTCTGTACCAAAGCCACCACTCAAACCCTGCATCAGATTGGACACATGACATCACTTGGTGGCCAATTATAACAAACTCTCTCTCTCTCTCATTCAGTGAACAATAGACTTTAGACTATCACAGTAGTTGGAAATATTTCTATTCACAATGTTTCAATCACACTCTGGTAATATTATTCTTCGGCAACTTTGATATGGTACTCCCTCCTTTCCCGACAGTACAATAACCATGAAGTATACATCAATTGGTGGCTATTCCTTTTGTAAAGGATGCTCTGAATTAATAAACACCCTTGTTCTAGCTCCATTTTATGTGAGCACTGAGATAAGGACTCTCTTTACAAAGGTGAGCATCAACTGACCCGACAAATCTGCTATAAAGACGTTCCACTACAGTTTTGACTATTGTTTGCCACTTTGCTTTCCCCTAACCTTTCCAGGCTGGCTGCTGTCATCTGGTTTTCTCTGAAAGAGGTAGGCCTGGGCCAGCGGGAGGCATCCACGCAAGAGCGCATCCTTGATCACCTCCTGGATGGGAGAAAAGAAAGAGGGAGAGAGACAAAAGGAGAGAGAATAAAGAAAAGGGGAAGTTGGAGAAAGAAGGAGGAAGGAGAAAGAAGGAGGAAGGAGAAAGGATGAGGAAGGAGAAAGGAGGAGGAAGGAGAAAGGATGAGGAAGGAGAAAGGATGAGGAAGGAGAAAGAAGGAGGAAGGAGAAAGGATGAGGAAGGAGAAAGAAGGAGGAAGGAGAAAGGAGGAGGAAGGAGAAAGAAGGAGAAAGGAGGAGGAAGGAGAAAGGAGGAGGAAGGAGAAAGGAGGAGGAAGGAGAAAGAAGGAGGAAGGAGAAAGAAGGAGGAAGGAGAAAGGAGGAAGGAGAAAGAAGGAGGAAGGAGGGGGGAGGAAGGAGAAAGAAGGAGGAAGGAGAAAGAAGGAGGAAGGAGAAAGGAGGAGGAAGGAGAAAGAAGGAGGAAGGAGAAAGAAGGAGGAAGGAGAAAGAAGGAGGGAGAAAGAAGGAGGAAGGAGGGGGGAGGAAGGAGAAAGAAGGAGGAAGGAGAAAGAAGGAGGAAGGAGAAAGAAGGAGGAAGGAGAAAGGAGGAGGGAGAAAGAAGGAGGAAGGAGGGGGGAGGGCAAGAAAGAGGGAGAGAGGGGAATGAGTGGCAGTCTCATTGTGTAAGAAATCTTCCTCCTCCTAGATATCTATCAATGTACCTTCGGGCTCATCTTGTCCCAGCTGTCAGTGATGATCCTGTCCATTAAGCCTGTGATGTGGTCCTCCATCGCCGGAGGAACCGACCCATCCCTCCCTCTCCCTCCTCTCCCACCTTCCTTGTCTCCGCCCCCACTCTTCTGAATCAGGGAAGCTCTGGGGAGGTAGCTACGCAGCTCCTGGACATAGGAGGTCAGGTTGTGGAGGGAGACAGCTGCTTCATGGGTAGACGTTCCTCCTAGACTAGTCGTCTCAGCTGAAGTACCACTGACAGTCCGCTTACGTGGACTTTTATGGGTGGTGTGTGTGTCCCTACCTGCACAATGCACATGTAGAAGGTACGTATGTGTATAATCAAGTGTGATTTTTGATAGCTACATGTACAGGGGGTGGTTTTACATAATGTCTAGGCCTGTCTTGTTCATGCATGCACACATGTAATGCAGTGTTCTCATCAGGATTTACAGGCTGAAGATGCGTACAGTAATAATTCCAAGAGCGCTTAAGAACGGGCGGCTAGAGTAAGAGCAAATAACTCCAACAGAAGCCCATAGTCTGGTAAAAATTATTGAACCGTACTAAAAAATAGAACACCCCGGTCATGTGCTTAGCAACAATGGCTTATGTCTACACGCTGCTGTATGTGTTAATATTTGTAGTACTGATGGTAAATTCCAACTGGTTTCAAATTTTTTTATGGATATACGCTCTTACTTAAGCTGCCCGTTCTTATGTGCTCTTGTAATTCATAATGACACCCAGCGCCAAGTGCTGTCAATTGTTCCTTCCAAAGCAATTTCAGATCTATGCTAAGCTACGCATATATTCAGAGGCCTGCATTCAAGTGGCTGCTGTTGTTTTTGAGGCAACAACCCAAAGGAGCACATTAGAAACCACAAAGGGCACTATGCGCTTTGGCATAGGCTTAGTGAGAATGCTGACATAATGACTTCTGGACCTGGTTCGTCTGTCTCCAGTGCCAGTGTACTTTGTTGTGAGTCGGGTGAGTGTTCCCTGAGTGCCTGGCTCTTGATTGTGCGTGTGAGGAAGGTGAGGGTCATGATGAGCAGCTGGCTGGCAAACTGGAAGTAGTGCTTCTCCTGGTAGTTGCGGCGGATTGCAGCAATTAACAGCTGTGGAGGGAGGAGGGAGGGAGGGAGGGAGGGAGGGAGGCAGGGAGGGAGGGAGGCAGGGAGGGAGAGAGGGAGGGAGGGAGGGAGGGAGGGAGGAGAGAGGGAGGGAGGGAGGGAGGGAGGAGAGAGGGAGGGAAGGAAGGGGGGAGGCACAGAGCAATGAGAGGGGATGCATACAAGAACAAAGATTGGTCACTAGTGATTGCAGCTGTTTCAGTTTGTGAGTTTCCATGGCAACAACATGGCATTCTTACCTGTATAATGGTGTCCAGCTGGTCAGGGGGTAGAGGGGGGAGGGAGGGGAGTTCAGATGCGTCCTGCTGCTGTTGGCTGCCTGAGTCTTCTGTAGACTCTGTGTGTGTGTGTGCGTGTGTGTGTGTGAGTGTGTGTGGTTTCACTGGTTTGCTTTATTCTACTTTACCTCCACGTAAAAATCATATACACACAACACACACACACACACACACACACACACACACACACACACACACACACACACACACACACACACACACACACACACACACACACACACACACACACACACACACACACACACACACACACACACACACACACACACACACACACACACACACACACACACACACACACACACACCTTGGCCCTAAGCCTTACCAGTTTCCTTTCTCCTGAGGAAGAAAGACAAAGTGTCCAGCTGTCTCAGCTCAAGAGCCGTCTCCAGAGCGCTGATGGGCAGAGAACACTTGTCCCAGTGGTTCAAGTGGCACACCTCCTCCACCACTTGTGCATTGCCATACATCAGCAACTGGTAGTGGGTGTTGTACATGTGTGTACGGGCAGATGTCAACAATTAACAAACAGCAACTAAAGAAGCCGGTTCTTGGTGAAAATTCTTGGCAAGGATGGTATTTAGAAAAATTTTTACATGTGTTCCGACATTTGAAAATGAAGTTTGCCCATATACATGTACTATCGTTGCCAAGACAACTATTATGAATGTGTTGTTGTTCCTTAGGACGTCAATGGGGCATGAGCAAAAACTTGATCACAATCAAGCTGTGCTGATTTGGCCTGATGAAGACTAACAACACCCAAAGTGTGAATGGTACATACATAGGCTCCTACTTTTCCCAGGCCTTCCCCACCATCCAGTTTTTGATCGCATACTGCAAGCAACCAAAACTGGAGCCAGGGAAGGCCTGGGAATGCAGCTATGTCACGAGAACCATCTTTGGTCTACTTGAGCACACCCTTTTTCAACCAATGTTGGTCTAAATGGTTGACTTCTAGCGCCAAATTTGGTTGATTTGGTCTCGTTATAATTACTCAATTTGGACCAATTTTAGTTCCTTATAGGCGCCTCAATTTGAACCTTTTAGACCAAATTTGGTTGATATATAATCCCGAATCAATCAGACCAGAATTGATTAGACCAGTTTTTGGTAGAAATGTTGCTTGAATTTTTAGTTTTGGTAAAATCGTAACATGCACTCTTCAGTGGACCAGTTATGATTCAAGCTTGACAAGTTATGGTTAAACTGGTCAAATTAGAAATGCATGCAACATTTCAATCATAACTTCTCAAACTTGAATCATTTGTCCATGTCCCTGTCCCTCTGTCCCTGTCCCAGAAACAGAGACAGACGAACAGGGACAAAGGGACGGGGACGGGGACGGGGACGGGGACGGGGACGGGGACGGGGACGGGGACGGGGACGGGGACAGGGACAGGGACAGGGACAGGGACATGGACTAAATCAACCAAATTTGGCACTAGAAGTCAACCAACATTGGTTTAAAAAGGGTATGGTCAAATAGACCAAAAATGGTCTCGTGACATAGCTCGGGAGTGAGGCTACTATAGTACGTGCACAACTGGTGTGTGTGTGCCAGTCATCCTGCTCACCCTGCTGACAAACTCCTCCTGTGAGAGGCTGTATGTAGCCACAGATAGGTGCTGTCCAGTGGCAAGGTAAACAGACTGGTTGGGGTTGCTGGACAGGATCAGCCAGCTTGGCTGAGCTAGCCTGAGGAGAGAAATTATTGACTCTTTCTTGAAATTCAAATGTCACTCTTCAGAACCATCTAGTAGCTGTCTAAACCATCAGAGATACATGTTATGCAAGATCAAAGTCACCCACTGTGCAGGACGCATTTCGGCCAATACCAGGTATGCATGTATACATTTGAGCTGCTACACAATTTATATTTCAATGACCCCTGAGCTAAAGGCCATACATTGTTATCTTTACATAAGTACCTCTCCAAATAATGTAGGTATGTATATCCCTAGCCTCATTCCCAGACCCAATCTTTCAAAACAGGACTGGGAACGAGGCTGGTGTATACCTTGCTATGGAGTAGCTCAGAGACTCTGTTCTGTACACCACCATGCCAACAATCTGAGAACTAGGAGGTGCCACACCCCCTTCTGTCTCCCCCTGGGTACCACTCCTCCTCCCAATCCCATAATAGCCCACCACTACACCAGAAGTGAAGATAACGTGCACGACTGTCACTGGTGTGTCCACGTGCATGAGGCTTGAAGCCGATGGCAAAATACAGCTACTCTGGTAGAAGAATCGTGATGGGGCAAGAGCCTCAGAGCCAGTTGCTTGCAAACCAGACGCAATAGCAGGAGCAGTCTGTTTTTTCATACCTGTGACAAACTGTAAATTAAAGTCTCCCAGTGAATCGATATCAGGAGTGCTCCCCACCCCCCGATGGTGTATGTGAGAAAATGGTCCCTCGTACCAAGCTCTCTCTGACTTCTCTACAGGCTTGAGACCAGTCTTGACTTCTGCAAAATGTTCTTGCATTTCTGGCATCACTCTTGTTTCCTTTGATGTTTGGGAGTCTGGTAACTCAGAGGCGCGGTAGAGGCTCAAGTACTGCCCCTTGCTGGGTTGAAAGCGGTCCACACTCTGGTTCAACTGGCTAATCCGGGTTGTCCAGGCATAGTACCCTGGGTAGGGTCCCAGAAACTTTTCTCCAATGTGCCTCTCCGACATCCCACCGTACCTACGCCGGTCTTCTTCATTTTCCTTGGAGGTGTTTGTTTGTTTGGACCTGGATTTGAGACTTCTGTTGCGTTTCTTGACAAACCTACTAAGAAACACTGGATGGTAGTGGTTGGGGAAGACCTGGAGAGAGAGAGAGAGAATGGTTCTCTGGTATAGAGATTAGTTTACTATCCTCCCAAGCACAAAGTCTATTTATTCATTCATTTTACCAACCTCCCTCCCTCCCTCCTTCCCCCCTCCCTCCCTCCCTCCCTCCCTCCCTCCCTCCCTCCCTCCCTCCCTCCCTCCCTCCCTCCCTCCCTCCCTCCCTCCCCCCCCTCCCCCCTCCCACCCCCCCCCTCCCTCCCCCCTCCCTCCCCCCTCCCTCCCCCCCCCTCCCTCCCCTCCCCCCTCCCTCCCACCCTCCCCCCCCACCCTCCCTCCCCCCTCCCCCCACCCTCCCACCCACCCCCTCCCTCCCTCCCTCCCCCCACCCTCCCTCCCCCCCCCTCCTCCCCTCCCCCCCTCCCCCTCCCCTCCCCCCTCCTTCCTTCCCCCCTCCCTCCCTTCCTCCCTCCCTCTCCCTCCCTCCCTCCCTCCCCCCTCCCTCCCCCCTTCCTTCCCCCCTCCCTCCCTTCCTCCCTCCCTCTCCCTCCCTCCCTCCCTCCCCTCCCTCCCTCTCCCCCCTCCCTCCCTCCCTCCCTCCCCCTCCCTCCTTCCCCCTCCCTCCCTCCCCCTCCCTCCCTCCCTCTCCCTCCTTCCCCCCTCCCTCCCTCCCTCCCTCCCTCCCTCCCCCTCCCTCCCTCCCCCTCCCTCCCTCCCTCCCCCTCCCTCCCTCCCTCCCCCTCCCTCCCTCCCTCCCTCCTCCCTCCCCCCTCCCTCCTTCCTTCCCCCCTCCCTCCCTTCCTCCCTCCCTCCCTCTCCCCCTCCCTCCCTCCCTCCCTCCCTCCCCCTCCCTCCTTCCCCCCTCCCTCCCCCTCCCTCCCTCCCCCTCCCTCCCTCCCTCCCCCTCCCTCCCTCCCCCTCCCTCCCTCCCTCCCCCTCCCTCCCTCCCTCCCCCTCCCTCCCTCCCTCCCTCTCCCCTCCCTCCCTCCCTCCCTCCCCCTCCCTCCTTCCCCCCTCCCTCCCTCCCCCTCCCTCCCTCCCCCTCCCTCCCTCCCCTCCCTCCCTCCCTCCCCCTCCCTCCCTCCCTCCCCCTCCCTCCCTCCCTCCCTCCCCCTCCCTCCCTCCCTCCCTCCCCCTCCCTCCCTCCCCCTCCCTCCCTCCCTCCCTCCCCCCTCCCTCCCTCCTTCCTTCCCCCCTCCCTCCCTTCCTCCCTCCCTCTCCCTCCCTCCCTCCCTCCCCCTCCCTCCCTCCCTCCCCCTCCCTCCCTCCCTCCCCCTCCCTCCCTCCCTCCCTCCCCCTCCCTCCCTCCCTCCCCCTCCCTCCCCCTCCCTCCCCCTCCCTCCCCCTCCCTCCCCCTCCCTCCCTCCCTCCCCCTCCCTCCCCCTCCCTCCCCCTCCCTCCCTCCCTCCCCCCTCCCTCCCCCTCCCTCCCTCCCCCTCCCTCCCCCTCCCTCCCCCTCCCTCCCTCCCTCCCCCTCCCTCCCTCCCTCCCTCCCCCCTCCCTCCGCCCTCCCTCCCCCCTCCCTCCCTCCCTCCGCCCTCCCTCCCTCCCTCCCCCCTCCCTCCGCCCTCCCTCCCCCCTCCCTCCCTCCCTCCGCCCTCCCTCCCTCCCTCCCCCCTCCCTCCCTCTCTCCCTCCCCCACTCCCCCTCCCTTCCCCACTCCCCTCACCTGGAAGTAGTCAGGGAGGTTGACCAGAAGGAGGTGGTTATCCTGAGTGGCTACCGCCAGGTGGATGAGATCTGGGGAGATGGCTACGCGATAGGTGCGGGCAGATCTGACCTGGGAGAGCAGCTCCTCTGATTCTGTGGAGAGAAGGAAGTAGGGGGAGGAGGGAGGAGGGAGGAAGAAGAAAGGGTGGAGAAAAGACAAGAAGGGAGAAAGGAAGGAACAGGTAGGGGAATTCATAGATGACATTATACAGCATTCTTTCGGTGCTTTACAGCCCACATGTTCTTACAAGACGAGCCAGGTAGCTAATCCTCAGTAGTATAGTGGTGAGTATCTCCGCCTGTCACGCGGAAGACCCGGGTTCGATTCCCGGCTGGGGAGTGTAGCTTTTTTTTTTTCCTCTCTTCTTTTTTTTAGCTTGTTGTTCATTTATTGTTGCCTACTTGTTAGTTTTTCTTCATGCAACAAAATGTGTTTCATAGTTTTATCATGTCACTATTGTGCTAGGTTGCATGTGAGTTGGTACCACTTCAAACAATACACTGCAACTATAAATACAGTATTGGGGAGTTGCTGAGCATTTCTGGTAATAAACAGTGTTTCAAACTGAGGTTCTCTATCAGCTGCAAAATGTCCTACACAGAACTTAGCGTCATACTCAGTTTTGTTTCTCTTTCCAGGGGAGAAAGAACCTCTGTTCAAGGTCACCCAGAACTGACGTAGTATCAAGGACGCGCTGTCGATACACCATCTTACACTGGAGTACTCCAGCATGAAACAACCAACAGCAGTCTACGTCCTGTCCTACTTGGTACAGACGCAACTTGATTGTATATGAGGACATTACACATATAACATAGAATCTTTTTGACTGAGGTTTTCATCAGCAGCAAAAAGCAAAGGGCTGACCTACAGAACTGATGTGTGGTCCTGTGTAGAAATCAAAAATTATTCTGTTGAAAATTTTGAACGCATCGTCGCATTTGAAGTGTTGTATCCATTAAGGGCAGAGCTCACATGCACTTTGTAGACACACATGAAGTGTGGAAGTTCAGCGCTACTGCACTTCAAATGTAGCAATGTGCTCAAAATATGCAACAGAATAATCTACAAGGCACTGTAGCACCACATCACACACTGTTTGAAGTACTACAGCCTGAAACAACTGACACAACTGACAGCAACCTATGTCGTGTATGTCCTACCTTACATGGTACTGGTATTTTAACAAGACTGTGAAGTTTACATTACTCACCTGGCTGTCTCCCAGACGCATACTTGCAGTACTCGATAGCACTGACAATACCAATGCATTGTGCAGTGTCCGTGTTGTGGATAACTGATTTTACACATCAAGGGCTTAACACTACGCAACATAATGTAGAGTATACGTAGTAGAAGCTGTGTAAACATTTAGAGTATGAGGTACACACAATGGGAACGATTGTCACGTAGTTTACCACATGAAAACTGATGTAGCTATGTAACTGGATTGGCTGTTGCGGGTTCTGTTTGTACTGTTTACCCAAACCAACCAAACCCTTCATTTCTCAAATGTACTGGATAGGTTACTATGGATCGGCATTTTGCAGATTTGCTGCTCAACCTGCTTCCGAAGCTTTGCAAAGTGGCTACAGAATACTACCCAACTCCGCCCGACCCCCTCTCCAGTGGCTAAAGGCCAACTCCGCCCAGCCCCCTCTCCAGTGGCTAAAGGCCAACTCTGCCCGGCCCCCTCTCCAGTGGCTAAAGAATACTACCCAACTCCGCCCGGCCCCCTCTCCAGTGGCTAAGAATACTACCCAACTCTGCCCGGACCCCTCTCCAGTGGCTAAAGGCCAACTCTGCCCGGCCCCCTCTCCAGTGGCTAAGAATACTACCCAACTCTGCCCGGCCCCCTCTCCAGTGGCTAAAGGCCAACTCTGCCCGGCCCCCTCTCCAGTGGCTAAGAATACTACCCAACTCTGCCCGGCCCCCTCTCCAGTGGCTAAGAATACTACCCAACTCTGCCCGCCCCCTCTCCAGTGGCTAAGAATACTACCCAACTCTGCCCGGCCCCCTCTCCAGTGGCTAAGAATACTACCCAACTCTGCCCGGCCCCCTCTCCAGTGGCTAAAGAATACTACCCAACTCCGCCCGGCCCCCTCTCCAGTGGCTAAAGGCCAACTCTGCCCGGCCCCCCTCTCCAGTGGCTAAAGGCCAACTCTGCCCGGCCCCCTCTCCAGTGGCTAAGAATACTACCCAACTCTGCCCGGCCCCCTCTCCAGTGGCTAAGAATACTACCCAACTCCGCCTAGCCCCCCTCTCCAGTGGCTAAAGGCCAACTCTGCCCGGCCCCCCTCTCCAGTGCCATACAACCAATGTACATCCTGATGACAATTGAGGCTACACACAGTTCACAACATCATCAGCTTTACATGTAGCATACTAGCCTCGTACACAGGTTCATTCCTGTTAAGAGAAAGAACCTGTGTGAGAGGCTATGTCATCCATGAGGATACAGACATGGCCATCTTCACAGAGTGTGAACAGCAGCGGGCTCTTGAGGGCGTGGCTCACCACCTGTCCGACCCTTTGAGGTAGACCCGTGTCCTGGTATGGCTTCACCGAGGTGTCTATCACGAGGTAGTTGTGTACCACCACCCGACCAAACTCACAATCCAGCCCCACCCCACACACCAGGGTGGGGCTGAGCAGCAGGAGAACATGGCCTCCACTGGAGCCAAGCGGACGGATGACGTCAATCACATCACCTGGAGAGGTGTTTACAGTAATCAAGGATGCAGAGGAGTGCGTCCTAGATAGCAATCTGGGAGCTAACACTCTGAATCCTATTAGAGCTACAAGTGTATTATGGGGTCATATGTTCCACTCCAAGAAAACTCTCAGTCCACTGGAAGCACCTTGGGTGCTGTCCCCACAGTGTTACTTGTACAGTGCAACCCTCTACTGAGCATATATGTACATGTATAATTGTACAACCCAAATTAGCAACTAGCTATGGTTGGTGGTTGTCTGTCTGTCGTGGCTCAGTGGCAGAGCACTGGCGGCTCAAGCCAGAGGTGTCCTGGGTTTGACTCCCGGCAACTGCCGGCCTCTTCTATTTTCGCCTCATAGCATCTAAATTCCTATATTTCCAACGTGAGGCAAGATGCTCTGAGCAGCTATACTCTGCTTAGTCTCGTTCCCAGGCTCCCGAATGGAGTATGTGTATGAGGCTGAACATACCAGGTAGCACAGTACAGTTGTACTGAGGTCACTGAGATGGAAGAGTGTGTAGGCGTGTGCTCTGTAGTTAGGGTGCTACATAGCTTCAGGGAATGCAAGGGACTCACTGCACTCAATCCTCCTCAGCTCAGAGCACAGGTCGGACCTCCTCAGCAGAGCCAGCCTCTCCACACACAGGCACACTCCTCCGCCATCACCCTCCTCCTCCCCACTCCCTTCGGCTCCCTCCACCACCTGCTCATACACACCGTACCAGTAGAGATCAAGATTCGAGGACACAGCAAAGAGTTCGCTCTTTTCCAGCTGATTCTCATCCACCACACAGTCCTGGTTGGTCTGGCTGGGAGTAACCCACTGGAAACTGAAACAATTAGACCACAATCTGAAACAAGCTGACACAAATATGAGGGACCGAATTGACAAAATTCCTTGCTATCTCATATGAGTGGCAAAATTCCTTGCTATCTCATATGAGTGGCATTTTACTGCCCCCTGTATGGGTTATACTACTATAGTTACACAAAAACTTATTTACTCCTCCCATGGAGGGGAAATCTTATGTTTTGGTACAGTTGCACAAAATCCCCCCTCCCTTCAGGAATTTTGTGCAACTGTCCCAACACAAAATTCCTATGAAGGAGGGAAAATTATGTGCCACCACCAAACACAAATTTATCTCCCATAACTAGGAAGGGGAAATTTCAAGTGTAAACTAGGGAAGAAAAATTTGGTGTCAGTTACTCACACAAAATTTCCCCTCCTTCCCAGGTAAAGAAACTTGTACCCAATGAGGGGAAATTTATTGTTGGACCTTAATAGTCACTCAAAATTTCCCCTCCCTAGTTATGGAGGGGGGTTTTTGGGGGGGGTTTCAAATTACAATGCCAATGATGATGGATGGTTGTGTAATCGCTCTTTTTCTTCAGTTAGAGCATTTATCTCATTGTATTCTGAGTAGAAGACACTCGTGCAGCACGGAAGCAGTGCATTCATGAACAATCAATGAACCACACCTCCCTGAAAAAGGCAGGCCTAGATGCTATGCAAGGTCACCCACTGCACAGAATTTGTTTCAGCCAATACCAGGCCTCATCACCTCATGAACCACTCATCTTCTTAAAGCATAAAATAGCAACTTTAATAACATCCCACTGGAAGGCATAATTTTGCTGTACTTAACGTCATATCCAGGAGCCATAAAATCTTCCCTCCGTTACTAGGTAGGAGAAATTTAGCACAAGAGTAACAAAATTAGTTAAAGAGGGGAAATTTGAAAGAAATTCGACTTAAAAGATAGTTATGGCTGATAATTCTGTGTGAATGTGAAACTTGTGGAGAGACAATTAAACTGCATACGTAAATTACTGTATCTATGGAGGATGAATGGTCTTTGCGCTCAGGTACATGTAAGGGTTTAGATTAAGGCAGCAAATCAGAACTTTCATTAGCAACAGAATGTTATCTTCCACATCCTATACATTTATAGCCCAGGTGTTTAACCCAGGTCTGAATCCAGATGAAAACTAATCTGGGCTCGTGTAAATGTTCTAAACCGGTTTGCAATCTGAATTAGGATCTAAACAGCACGTGCAGTTTGTAAGTGGATTCCCTGCTTCAAGTTCTGACAAATAGTCCAGCCCCTCAGCCACAGAAGCGCTATTTATGCAGGAGGGTTCATGAGCTAAACTGGCTTAGCAGCAGCATGTGTGAACGCTTTTAAACTGGAATCTAATCCAGTTTACACTAATCCGGTGTAGTGCATGTAAACAGGGCTTACGTGGTTTAGAATGCAGCTAGTTGAAGTCTGTATAGTGCAGTGTAAGATACTTTTTATAGTGGCACATGGGTATGGGGTCGCCTGTGAGATTACATTTGGAAGACACTAATAACAGGCAATACATACTATATTAGAGATATGCCTGAAGTGCTGGAATGCTTAGCTACTCAAGCATCGAAGAGCTGCAGGAGACTGTTTCTAGTTAAAGCCCACCGTGGATAGCTTATTGGTGTAACCTCGTACTACTAAGCAGCCACTGCAGTCGTACATGTGCAGGAAGACTGCTGCCGTGAACACTCACCCTGTGAACTGGTCGGAGTCGATGTCTACCTGTTGCAGCTGCTGGTGTCGGTGCTCGAAGAGGAGGCTCAGTCGGAGACGGCCTTGCTCGTCCAGGTGAGCAAAGATCCTCCCCCGCGGACAGACGGTCCTCTCCCTTGAGCCACTGCCACTAAGTGCCTCCAAGGGAGGCCGCCCTGACTTCAGAACTATAGGTAGGTAATCCATGATCTTTGACGAGCCTTGATCATAAACGCACACTGAGGACTAGTTATGCAGGTGTGCGTTTACCCATAGATATATGAGACGTCTCGTATATCTATGGTTTACCATAGACCTGCATGCACGTGGCTGCCGATTGATACAGGTACCATGCTGTCTACATGCACTGGCATCATTATTACGCATCTGTTTGCTATTAAAAGGGTGTATTTCACAAGTGCACTAGTACATAATGAAATGTGAGTCTAACAGTAAAACCTAACACAATAACGCACATGCAAATGGCACATTTCCAATGCAGTTCCAGTTTATATTAGCTCTGAGCTAGCTGCAGATGATGATACAAATACACGAGCCAGCTCTACTGTAGTGCAAAGTTAAAAACAAAACATAACATAATAAATTATCACTCAGGAAACTCAAATCCCATTTCTTTAAAGAGTTTTATTAACTTGACCATGATTGCAGCAAAAGTAGCTTCTTGGACAATGTCGGCTCCTTGCATTGCTCTCTTGATCAGCTCCTTTGCTTCTTCTATGTGTTCAGCCATCCCTGTTATCTTGCAAATTCTGCTGTCATCGAGAAGTGACTCCAGGCCTAGGTCTTCTCTGCTTTCTACTTTTACTCGAGCTCCTGAAAGCTTTTCAATGGCATTGCACGTTGAACCACCTTTTCCAATCACTCTGCCTACCAAATGATTTGGGATTGTCATTGTTTCAGTAGTGGCCAAATGCTGGAATATTTTGCGTCTTAGATTCTGTAGTATAATGCACAGTGCTCTCCTGCAGTTCTCTTCACTACCAATGATGGCTACAGTTGCATTTCGGCTCAGTTGTGCTTGCTCAAATCGTTCAATAACTTTGATGATGGTGTTTGTCTCACTTTCGACCTGCCTGATGTTCTTTCCCTCTTTCCCAATCACCATCCCGGTCCGGTCACCAGGGATGTAGAAAACCAGACCTTTGAAGGGCTTGTCAGAAGAATCCTTAGAGGAGGCTTCTGGCTTGCCTGCAGTGGAACAGATAATGTCTGAGTAGCTGGTTACAGCTACAAAGAAGTATATACGAACACAACACGCAGGTCTACACATCACACAACTAGTGATTTCCATGTGTATAATTAGTAGGACTGTATCAGTTACGTGTGTCACAATGGGCATCAAAAGTGTTCCTGACCATCACAAGGAATATGACACACACATCTCAGTGGGTTAATTGGTACTTAGTTACCACTCACAGCACAACAAATCCCTACCTGGGCTACTTGACAGACGTGCTGCTTCAAGCTCCTTGAGTGCCTCCAATGTGCTTTCAGCACTCTGTAACCGTTCTGCCTTGTTCACCAGGGAGCACCCCTGTGAGGTTGATTCATGGCTTTGAGATTGTAGAGACCTTTCATCTGGTGATGCTTGAGGCTGCTGATGCAGAGTGTCCCTCTCAGGACTCTTGGGGAGACTGCCCGACAGTCTCCTGGTTTCATCCGTTTCAACATCATCCTCGTCAAACCGATCATCACGCTTCAACCGATCCACTGGGAGAAAGAGGCCATGCCCAGGAGAACATCTAAAGTATTGTTCTCCCTGAAACTCACCAGAATGCCCTCCGTCTACTTTGTCGTCCTGTGCATGGAGTAAGCAAATCAACAACCAACTAGGTTAACATTTACCCTGTACATAACTGGACTAATTGACGTACCATTTCAATGCCAGCAATGCATTTGGGGCTTCCAGGAAGTTGTCCAATCCAGCGGATAACCCCATACCATGGTGAGCCTTTGGGCTCAACCTTCACCAAGTCTCCCACTTCAAAGGGCCTACCAGCGTGTGGCTTAGTGTTACCATCAGTAGCAGTGGACAGATCTCCTTCCTTTGTCAGAAGGGTTGGGGGACACTCTTGCTCACCATCACCAGAAGTAGTAGAACCTGTGCTCAAGGTCCTTTGGGTTTCTCTTGGACTTGAATCAGACTTGTCTGATGAGAATCGCTTTAATCTTTGCTCCCTGAGATGCTGGAGATGACTCTCTATGTAAGAAAATAAGCAAACTAGAACATACTAAGAGGCCTCGACCATAGCTAGGTTTGACAATCTAGATAGCCTATGAGCTGAACCAGACAAATCTGCCTACTCAAATTAAGGGATATCAAACATTGGTGTATAGAGAAAACTAATACACAACATTCATTCCTTGCATGTGGACTATATATAGAATGCAAACAACGTTGACTGCTTGACAGCCATACTGCACCCACGTGGGATACCTACTGACCTCTGACATGATGATGGGCATTAATAGAAAAGTCGCGGGTCTTCACGGTACGGTTACGGTAGAATGGCACTAATTGATTCTATGAGCGGTTCATGGGTGCGCCAGCAGCTGGAGCACCCGTGCTTCCTACGCCACTGCACACATGTGACAGCAACCACTGACAACATTGCAAACACATGCATCAGCATAGGAACCTATGAATGTTGCCAAGTTCAGTATCAGTTTTTGTGTCCATTCACAGCCATTTCATGCTCATGTTCAGCTGGAGACACTCGCTGTATACGATCATACTTTCATACATTTAAAACAGATTGATTTGGTATCGCCTAACCTGGCATTAATCCTGCCTCATGCATCTTTTTTAGTTGTTCCTCCAATTTTGCAGCCTTCAGCCCATCAATCAGCTTCTGGACGGAGGCATCTTTTCCCTCCCGTTGCCTCCACTTATAGAAGAACTCGAAGATCTGGTCTTTCATACTCAAACGGTTATCATATTCACTGGCATCAATGTCTGTCTTGGACAGTCCCAGTTCTCTAGCCAATACCTTCCAGTCAATACCAATGTGCCTAGAGAGTTCCTTGATGAAGGTCTCAAGATCTATAAGATCTACAAGAAGCACAAAGTACACAAAACTAAATGGATGTTTGCTCTTTAGCATTTAGCTACATCCATGTATAAATCAGTATGCATTCAATGTAGTATAGCCTAGCAATTGCTACAAAAAAAAACACACACACACAAAGAACTTACTTGCCATTCTGCGTTCTGGCAAATCGCTACTCCCTATTGTAACACCACCCCTACCGTCTCCGCCCCGTTATGCATTCCGGAGTTATAAAACTTGGGGACCCCGTGAAAATGCCGATAAATTGCGGACCGCAGTGAGAAAATGTGACCCCCTACTTCTTCCGCCGCACGACTTTCCCGCGAGTGTTCCGTACCCTAATCTCGCGCGATTGGAGGAACAACACCTCGGAACAAGGACGGTTGAGATCCATCGCTATCTTTGCGACCGTGCGACGGTTGCTACACCGATGGCTTACTATCTCCATAGATAGTATATCCTTCGGAAGGTATTATACTATCTATCCTATCTCAAGTCGGCTAAATATACCTCTCCGAAAGCCGCGAGCATTTCTGTTCAATGGATGATGATCACTATTGTGAAGTAAAACTCTTCATAGCTCTCTTGTAAACTGTAGTTTTGTATAGCTATAGTAGCTACTTTTGCCGGTATTTCTCTCTCACTAAGACTCCTCTACCAAACTATACCATGACTTGAGAGAGAGAGATGTTTAGGTCAGTTTTGTAGGCTGTAGGTATAATATTATATTATGTACGGCTGATGCTTTCATCAATACTTCTCTCTCACTAAATATAGACTGTTCTACCAAACTACAGTAGAGGAATGCTCATGCAGGTCAGTACGAGGCTGGTTATTGAAGATCTGCCCTATATAGAGGGTACCCATACTCTTGGAGAAATGGTCAGCCATACAGCTATATAGGGGATCCCCATATGTTCTTGTGATTATGGTCTGCCATACAGAGGATCCCCATACTCCTGGGAAAATGGTCAGCTTCCTAAAAAATTTCATTGGGGGAGGGTATGCACCCATGGGCTTCCATATATGTACATAGCCAGTCAGCAGTCTGGTAGTCTTGCATAGCCTGGCCCCTAGCCAATCCCAACCTGGGCCGGGTCAGCCATGTGTGACTAATAGTCTGAGACTGGCAACTAGCCAGCCATGCAGGTGCTCTTCCCAATTTTCCTGATGTCCGGCCTGCATGGCTAACCTTATAATGTGCAGGACTAGAGGTTGTATATATGGTATCTGGAGACAAGGCCCTTGCATGACCTTCAGCACTTCATGATCAGCTGGATCCTGACTTGGTAACTCAGTTGGCTAGAGCATGGCATGCAGGCCATTAATTTGCTAAGTCGCAAGTTCAAGTCTCTCCCTTGTCACTGTCATTTTTCTCCATCTTTAAATCTTCTCAATGACTTTGACCAGGTTACAGTCTGACTGATGTGAATAATGGACGTATCAAGCTAGATCACAAAGTTGAAAACTGCACGACTGTCTGAGATCATGTATATACATTGTATAACGAAAGTGACAAAAGCTGGGGTGAAGACCTGTGGCATGTGTGGCCACAAATTGTTACATGAGTATACTAAATTGTGTGACCTGTCTAGGCTAATATGTACAGCTAACCCAAACTACAGCCTTGCATTGGTTACTGTGCTGTAACAGTCTACAATGACAACCAGTGTTTATTAGTGAGTTGTAAGCTTGGTCGTTAGTTCTTCAGCTAGTCTCACTTCACCAACTGATGGTGCTCTTAGTGCATGGATCAATGTGGACCACTTGTATGGTTTGGTTGCTCGACTCTTCCAGGCCGTAAAAACAGAAGTGAAACACTGAATAGGGTCATTAGAAGATGAAGCCATGAAGCATTCTTGATCCTCAAGAGTCAGTCCCAGCTGAATGCTGATCTGTTTCCACTTAGATGGTACTTGGCTTGCAACTTCATCCAACAGATCTGACAGCTCTGGTTCGCTTTCTTGTCTTGTGTACTTATTGCCTAAACCTGCATGTATATACAGCAGAAGCGTACATGCAAGCTGCTGACTTCAATAATGTCAGAACATTGACCAACAACATTGCCAGGTAGCTATCATAAGCTTACTTTGTTTAGCAGGACCTGAAGATCTGTGTACAGGTTCAGGGAAGGCTGAAAGGTTTGAGAAAGTGTACAGTAATAACTTGCATTATGTAGTCAAGAAGTTTAAGATTCAATTAAGTGACAAACTTAAGTATCAAGTGCTAACCTTGCAGTGGTGATGGTAAGGTAGGAGGTCGGATCAGAAAGTAACTGTAAGGGTTCTTTGCTCCCAGTAGTTCCACTCTGTGTGTCAATTCCACAGGCTGTCTCTGCTTGCCAGTCCACTTCGCATAGAGCTGGCAGGAAGGAACTCGACTACCAGGTACATAGTGGTCAACCTGACATTTTTTAATCTGTTCAAAATTAAAAGCACACTATTGAAAGTCTTAGTTTGCTCTAGTGATTACCAAATATAGGCTCACCCCAGGATGGGTGTATGGAGTGATTGTCCATCCATTCTCCAGTGAAACTCCCTCTTTTGGAATGTCTAAAGTGATTTCTTCCCCTTCAAATATCACCTCCTGGTCAGGACCACTAACGGCAGCAGCTTCAGTGTACTTTGCATCAATAGCCTGTAGTGAAGGTATACACTTCACTGCTTAACATAATTATCATACGTCTAACTCACGCTAATGTATGTGAGTCAATGGGGAAGCCTTGCAGCTGCACGTAGTTTATAAAAAGCCGTATTTTTTACTACAAGTCACGTGAGAGTCCATATCAGTACTGCAAGTCACGCGAGAATCCGTATCAGGTACTACAAGTCACGTGCGCTGCGTCTGAACGTGCAATGAAATCGAAGGTTCGTACGATAAAATCATTATCACCATAATACCAAGCTATACCGGAAAAAATATCACTCGTTTGTTGCCGTTGGCATTGTTACTCGTGCTACGCACTCGTAACAATACAGACGGCAACAAACTTGTGATATTTTCCGGTATAGCTTTGTACTATGGTGATAATTATATATTATCATATGCAGGTTCCAACAATAAGAGAATAACCACAATAATGCAAGTGTAAGTATACTATCAATGCCTTAAACTGCATTACTGAATGTACTCACAGCTATATGTAATTCCAAGTTCCACATGATTGTGAAGTATACATCCCAGCTGTGGATTCCACTGCTGTTG
Source organism: Agelas oroides (assembly GCA_949130485.1). Taxonomy (NCBI): domain Eukaryota; kingdom Metazoa; phylum Porifera; class Demospongiae; order Agelasida; family Agelasidae; genus Agelas; species Agelas oroides. Next base: position 1,977,335 of record OX422197.1, on the reverse strand, counting down.
TAGTAAAGTCGGGTGCAATAACTTCTCACATGTGTCTGGTGAGACGATATTGCCAGGCCTGAAAAACGAGTCAAATCTATGCTACCATATTGACTGCTTGGAGAGAACACTCCTCCATCAAGGGTCTTGAACTGATAAGGGAGACTTTTCTGGGAACATTTGGTCACAATGTATGTGAGACTGGATGGGTGATATATATCCTCTTGAACACAGTGCTGAATTTCAACAATCACTGGTCGTGTAAATATATGCTGACTTGATATCCAGTAGATTCCACTAATGAGCTCTGTATCTCTTGGAAAGTTAAACTGACCAGAGAAGGATGCCTTGATAAGGACTTGACAATCGTCTACTTCAGGAGGAAGAGCATTCTCTGGAAAGTGCATCTTAAAGCCATGATTCAACCACTTCAAGCTCTGGGAGTGGCCATTGTATGTGATGGAGATTTGGTCAATGACATCAACACCACGCAGATAGCCTGCATGAGATAAAAGAATAGGGAATGTGCATGAGTTAGCACAAGACATTGAGAGCTCTAGCAGCATCTCTTCTAATGTTGACACAAGTAACAATTGTTACATGTCAGTATACACATAGCATCTACACACACACCTTGTTGCTGTGCAGTGCTTCCTGCTTGCACATGTCGGTCCACTGTCTCTACAATCTCTGTCTGAATCTGCTGGTGTTTTATCACCATATCTGAGCCAGCTGCAGTAAAACAGTGTGTGGTCACCATGCACACTTAGCTGGAAAATCAAAATATCTACACTTCTCACCACAAACTATAACAATACAGTTGCTGCATTAGTTATCTAGTAAACCTCTCTGCAGGCTTAAATAGGGGCAAATCATTCTCTTGTTTTGGTACTAGAAAACTGCTGCAAATGTTAAAGATAAACTACAGAGGTTGTCTTCACCACTGAACTAAACAAAACACTTAGCTTTGAGTAAGAAATATTAACTAGGCATAAAAAAAAGAACTCCACAAGGATCCCGATTTGTCAATCTCACATTATTTTAACGTATTTCGAAGTACTGACATACCATACTCAGACTGAAGCAGCACCCACAACTTTTGTCTGCTTGATAGGGGTTGTACTTCATTAGGATCTTGGGTGCACTGGATAGTAGATTTGTCTGCAGAAACTGGTGCAGCATGAGAAGGAGATACCCCACAATTGCATTCAAATGCAAAACGGTGCAATGCTTTGTATGAGTACTTTGAACATACTTCCTTCAGATCTCGATCAATGATCTGCCAGATCATGGGTAGAAGGTCAGAGGGAAAAGTGGAGCTGGGGTGCAGTTCAAACTGCTTCATGGTGTTTACCAATGTGATGGAACCTGGGTTAAAACCAACAGAGAACTGCAAACAATTCTTGTAAAGCTTTGAGACATTGTTAGATGAAAATTCAGTTAAATGCCATGTCTGTGGTGCTCTATGTGAAAGCAATGAGACAACCAAGGCACAAAAGAGACCAGTAGGAGCCCATCCTTCTGGAAATGTGACGAAGAGAGGACTTGCAGCGGAAGTACTTTGTTCAATACTTTCCCCTTCTTCAAGTGTCGGCAGCAGACTTGGCATCATGTACGATGCCTTACCATCAATGGAAAATGGCATTTTAGCAACTACTAATCTGTGCTGCAAGAGTTTAATAAGATCATTATCAGAAAACATTGCCTTGTCATAGTTGGTGTCCAATGAGCTGAGAATGTTAGTAGTGAAGAGTGCCTGATCACGATATCGCAAATCATCATTGGATTTGATCTCAGATTCTGGGGAATCTTCCAACTTAATGTGATGCTCATACAGCTGGGTAATGATGCCAAACACAACCTGAGGATCAACAAAGATCGTGTTACTCAGAACATCAGGGTAGTAGAGAAAGAGGTTAACCTCATGGAGGTAAAGAAGAGCTGCTTCAAGGGCATCTTTTGATTCAAATTCAAGCTCTCTGGCAACGGCCCAGCATTTGGACTTGGAAACAATTTTCAATCCAAGCCTTCTCAGCTCCATTTCCAAGAAATACCACTGAATAGGAAATCGCATTCTCAGTCGGGGTGCAAGCTCCTGTATAATTCTTCGCAGCTCAGTTGCAACAGGATCTTCGTTTATACCCTGGCCAGCAGATTTTGCATTAACAGGAAAGATGATATCGAATTCTGAGCGAGGAATCAATTGTTTCTGGAATGGTTTAAGTAGCTGTTTCAGTCGAGTGTTTTTCTCACTCCTGGTCTCTTTACACTTACTCTCTTGGTCCTCAAAGGTTCCTACTACCATAAAGTTTGGCTGTGATATTTCGGCTTCAACATGCGGAAGTGATATTTGGGAGTGGTGGAAAAGTGATAACTGAGCTGCCTGGAGTAGTAGTTGCTCGTTTGAGAAAGGAAAGATCCCAAGCTCGTTGAATTTGCCATCACGAGTAAAATACTCTACAGTAGGAAAGTCTGAAAGCCTCTCTGAGAGCTTGACTAGAAGCAGTAACAATGAGATTTTGCGAATGAATGCAGGCAGTATTTCCAGGAATTGTGGCTGCCCACCCGAGTCAATGAAGTGCATCCAGTGGACTCGCAATAGCTGTTTAGAAGCAGACATAGTTTTCATCAGCTTGAGGATGTCTGCTGTTTCGGGTAGTTCTGGGGTTGATGTGTGAGTGGGTTTTGTTTTAACTCTCTGTTCAGGCTTATCAGTAGCCTCCGCAATTGGCATAGCAGTGTCCAGGAATTGGCTAGTAGCGTCCTCTCCCAACTGCTTGGTACCAGGTTGGTGTGGTGTCAAGGATGAGGTTGGATCATCAATTCCTTCCACACCAGCAGAGACACCTTCTGCCACCATCTCCTTGAGCTCACCACTGTCCACTAGCTTCCACTTGCCCTCTTTAGGGTCCTCAGAATCAAGATCACTGATTACTGCTCTCTGGGCCTCCTCGATGCAAGCAGTGCTTATTCGAACATTTGGAGGGATCAGCCCATAGAGGAGATAGCGGAGATGGGTTTTCCCTGACCCTGGAGCTCCTGTTGCAAGACACATTGTAAAATCTGTGAGGATGTACCCTCTCTTCAGGGCCTTCTCCATCTGTACCTTTAAGGCTTCCGTCTGTAAGGCTGGGGGAGGGAAGTGGAGGGGGATGTAGAACTTTTTGCTTAGGTTAATTAGGGTGTTACAACTTTCAAAAGTCTTTATGCTGTATAACCTGACTTCCCATGGATTCAGACCAAATGGGTATAGTGTACAATTCTTGGCAAGGCCAGTGCAAGGAAGAGATTTGTTTAGGAAATGTTTTCAGAAACATACATGGGAAACTAGAGAGTGGGAGTACTCTAGTATATCAGATTTGTTGCTAGAACAGACTGCAGTTCTACACTAGACAGAATTTGAGGTTGATTTAATCCAAGGTGGATCATCTCAATTATACGGCATGTCACCTACTGCATCATGGAATTCCCACTTTTTACCATGATTTAGTGTTGATCTTTTGTGCATTATGGTTGTACTTACGTACACATGCAGCAGATCTTTCATTTGACTTGAGACATTAACATCATTCCTTGCAGATTGAGTTTTGTTATTAGCTTGCTCAGGCTCGCCCTCACAATTAGTACGTATTTCCCTAGTTTTACACGGCTTAGAAACAAGGCTAGAGTGCATGGATGAGCTACGTGCCACAATGTAATCTCAAAGGCCTAGGACTTGTACTTAGTAACTACTTACCTGAACTTTCAGTGAGGTGTGTTACTTTAGGGTCCTTGAGTGCTAAATCAGGAAACTCAGTCTTATCTGGAAACTCAAATCCCATTTCTTTAAAGAGTTTTATTAACTTGACCATGATTGCAGCAAAAGTAGCTTCTTGGACAATGTCGGCTCCCTGCATTGCTCTCTTGATCAGCTCCTTTGCCTCTTCTATGTGTTCAGCCATCCCTGTTATCTTGCAAATTCTGCTGTCATCGAGAAGTGACTCCAGGCCTAGGTCTTCTCTGTTTTCTACTTTTACTCGAGCTCCTGAAAGCTTTTCAACGGCATTGCACGTTGAACCACCTTTTCCAATCACTCTGCCTACCAAATGATTTGGGATTGTCATTGTTTCAGTAGTGGCCAAATGCTGGAATATTTTGCGTCTTAGATTCTGTAACATAATGTACAGTGCTCTCTTGCAGTTCTCTTCACTGCCAATGATGGCTACAGTTGCATTTCGGCTCAGTTGTGCTTGCTCAGATCGTTCAATAACTTTGATGATGGTGTTTGTCTCACTTTCGACCTGCGTGATGTTCTTTCCATCTTTCCCAATCACCATCCCAGTCTGGTCACCAGGGATGTAGAAAACCAGACCTTTGAAGGACTTGTCAGAAGAATCCTCAGAGGAGGCTTCTGGCTTGCCTGCAGTGGAACAGACAGAAGCTGAGTAGCTGGTTACAGCTGCAGTGAAATAAATGAACATAATGGCTACACATCACAAAACTAGTGGTACCATGTGTAGTCATCAGAGAGTCAGTAGACTCTCTATGTAGGGATGGTGCCGATGCGCAATATATACAATACTTAAGCAAAAGCCGTATAACTTCACCACAAACACGAAAAAAGTTTATTTAAGCATCCAGGCTTCCTCTTTGAGTGCCTTTGTGATCAGCAAGACTCATATAAGTGGCCAAAAGCTACGCGTAAGACAGCTAAACGCAAAAGTGTGCGGTAGCGAAAGTGCCATTTTTTGTATTCTTCTCTCTTTCTTTCTTGTTAAGACCACTATGTTCAACAACGATATCTCGCAAAAGGTTTGAGTACTCATCGTCATTTTAGTACGAAACTGATGCTTATCACAGCGCGGAGCTCTGCGCAACCACTCAGTGTCTTCATAGCTTCAAATTCACTCTGGTCAATAAAAGCCACTTTGTGGTTGCTGTCCGTTGCGAAGAACGCCATTTTCTAATTTTGTACGCATACACACACATAGTCTTGTTCCCAGGCCAAATACCACGATCATTGGTCTGGGAACGAGACTAGTGCACAAGCGAAATCGTGAGTTGACCACGCGCACGGCTGGCACGGTCTCTTCCCGTAGTAGTGGTTTATGAACACCATATAGGTAAGGTGCTGCATTCAGCTGCCAACTTATTGCTACACTGAATAAAGTAGCTACTCACAGCTTTAGTAAACTGTGATGCTATGATGGTCAGTTGTCAATATAGTTTTCTGTGCTGCAGCTGGTCAGTCGTCATGTCATTGTGATCAAAATTCAGGAGATTGGTTTCAAAAAGTTTGGCACGGAGCTCCGGAGAGTGGTTGGCCTTCATCAGATTCTAGCTGGCAATGTTATTATACATGCTTAGGAACCACTACTAAATTGTCAATGCCGTTTCAAGTTCTGCATGGTGTTGTGGTTAAACTTGAAAGAAATATTCATCTTAGGCCTATCCCTACATCTTTTTACATTACAGTTGCAAACTAGTGTGAAAATAATGCAGAGACGAGGCTTCGTATATTTACCTTCACTACCCTACCCTGTTTGCATACTTTTTGGCATGCCATACCTACATCTTTTTACAGTTTTAATGTTTTTTTAAAGTCTTGTATAATGGCAGGAGGTGCATGATCGTGAACTACTTGTGTCACCATAGGCAGCTTAAGTGTGTGCTTAGTGACTACTCACAGCATGCATGACAAATCACTACATGGCCTACTTGAGAGACGTGCTGCTTCAAGTTCCTTGAGTGCATCCAGTGTTGACTGATTCGACACTCCAGATGCTTGCGGTTCCTGTTGTAGGGTGTCCCTTTCAGCACTCTTGGGGAGACTGCCTGACAGTCTCCTGGTTTCATCCGTTTCAATATCATCCTCGTCAAACCGATCATCACGCTTCAACCGGTCAACTGGGAGAAAGAGGCCATGTCCAGGAGAACATCTAAAGTACTGTTCTCCCTGAAACTCACCAGAATGCCCTCCTTCTACTTTGTCGTCCTGTGCATGGAGTAAGCAAATCAACAACCAACTAGGTCAACATTTACCCTGTACATAACAGGACTAGTTGACGTACCATTTCAATGCCAGCAATGCATTTGGGGCTTCCAGGAAGTTGTCCAATCCAGCGGACAACCCCATACCATGGTGAGCCTTTGGGCTCAACTTTTACCAAGTCTCCCACTTCAAAGGGCCTATCAGCAGGTGGCTTAGTGTCACCAGTGGATAGATCTCCTTCCTTTGTCAGACTGAGGTTTGGGGGACACTCTTGCTCACCATCACCAAAAGTGGTGCTAAAGGTCCTTTGGGTCTCTCTCGGAATTCCAGGGAGCAATGGACTTGAATCAGATCTCTCTGATGAGAATCGCTTTAATCTTTGCTCCCTGAGATACTGGAGATAACTCTCTATGTAAGAAAATAAGTAAATATACTAAGCAGCCTCGATCATAGGTTTGACAATCTAGATAGTGTGAAATGAAACATGCTAGGCAGCCTTGACCACAGATCTAGACAATCTCTGCCTACTCAAAAGGGTGCCAAACATTGGTATATAGAGAAAGACTGAAATCCACAGGGACCTCGCTGAACAACACATATAGATACCTACATCTAGCAACAGAACCAGAAACAGTCTGGTCAGCTAACCTGGCATTAATCCTGCCTCATGCATCTTTTTTAACTGTTCCTCCAATTTTGCAGCCTTCAGCCCATCAATCAGTTTCTGAACTGAGGCATTTTTCCCCTCCTGCTGTTTCCAGTTACAAAAGAACCCAAAGATCTGTTCTTTCATACTCAAATGGTTAGCATATTCAATGGCATCAACATCTGTCTTGGATAGTCCCAGTTCTCTGGCCAATGCCTTCCAGTCAATACCAATGTGCTTAGAGAGTTCCTTGATGAAGGCATCAACATCTATAAGACCTACAAGAAGCACAAGGTACACAAAAGTAAGGATGTTTGCTCTTTTAGCTACATATATATTGACTAAATCAGTGTGCATGTAGTGTAGCCTACAAACTGTCCTTGCTATAAGCCAACTTACTTGCCATTGTGCTCCTCGGTAGATTTGCCACTCCCCTTCACTGCACTGTTTCCGCCTCATTATACACTACGCATGCGCATTTTCACCACCGTTTTTCGTGTGACAGCAAAATGGCGGACACTAGTGGCAGTGGACCGGGTTGGCAGCAACAAAACCAGGGAGAGCAGCAACAGAGCCAGATCCCATGGGCAAGTCATGCAGCGGTAAGTACCAGTTGTGAAGAGAGGAATACGTTGTCGATCAAAAATGTCTTTGCTGTAGTTAAATACGTGAGCTAAACTTGTGAAAGTGTCACTTCGACAAATTTCAAATTTCCTTTTCTCAGCTCTCATCTCAGTCTGGAACTGCAGCTCCAGTTGATGGCGCAGCTAATTCTGGTGCTCCTAATGTTGGAATGGGCAATGACCCAGCCCCTAACCACTTCATAGTGAGGACCAGGGGACTACCATACGAAGCAACAAAAAACGAAGTCATCCAATTTCTGTCTGGGTGCTGCGTTAAGAATGATAAGGATGGTGTCCACATGCTCGTGAGTCCGGATGGAAGGCCGACTGGAGAGGCTTTGGTGGAGTTAGAGACACAACAGGACTTTGAGAATGCTTTGAAACACGATCGTCAGAACATGGGCCGCCGCTACATTGAGGTGATGTCCATGTCGAAGGAACAGATGGATACGGAGCTCTCCAGGCAGCCAGGGACCGTGAGTTTGCTAGTACACAGTGGAACCCCTCTAATATGGATGCCCAAAGGACTTAAAATAGTGCTTTCTGATTGGCAAGGTAATATGGTGTTCTTTAAGACTTCTCACTTGCAAGCTTCCCACGAGTACTAGATACTATTCCTGGCAGTTTGTCACCTTCAGAAACTGTAGTGGCAAGGTGGGCTAAGTACTACTGGGCAGCAGGCACAAGCAGGTCCTACTTCTCTTCATTGCTTTATGCTTACCTAGAATAACCTCCCATCGCAAGTAGCTATGGACCTACTCTTCTGTCGTGAAGCAAGTAGCGGCATCAAGAAAAAGAACGGAAAGCTTTGCAAAGACTCAATCTAGAAGGACAATTGTTGTAAAGAACTGTCGAGGCATGCACTAGAGGTTTATGAAAGCTGTAACTATACCTCGAGGCACAGTAGGAAGTGCTACAAGCAATAGCACCCATACCATATAAAGTATCAGTTTATTTTGGTCCCTGAAGTAAGGGGTGTTTCACTGTAGACCCATTGCATTTGGTACGTGTCACTGCTTTGTGAGAATAGCGTATAATTTCTTGGTGGGAGGGGGTAACATTTCAAATGTAGTTTCACAGATTGAGAGTGCCCACAAAACCACAAGAATGAAGTCACCGTAAAGCTGCCATATTAGACTATACCAGGAGAAACTTGATCCTACATGTCGAATTGAACAACATATCACCGCTCTGTGAGCTAAAACGGCCATACTACGTGTGACATTCGTTCTTGTTTCATTATATACTCCATGTATTGCCAGTACAACTAACGCATGTTTTGATACACAATGACATACATGCAGTGGGTCAGTTGAAGGTGTTATGCAGTGTGTGATTGCTGTTTGTGTGTGTGTCCTACCCATCCTCAATTTTTACATGTACAATTTTCATGCTCCTCTGCTGTCCCTTCACACTCAGTATGGATCAGGAGACTGCGTTGTTAGGCTCAGGGGGCTCCCCTGGGCGGCCACCTCAAAGGACGTACTTGAACTCCTGAAAGACTGTCAGGTGATGAATGGCGAAAAAGGCATTCACTTCACGTTTGCTCCGGATGGCCGCCCCTCTGGGGAAGCTTTTGTGGAGCTGTGTAATGAGGAAGATGTGAGTAATGCTCTTAATCACAACAACGAGCATATGGGGAGGCGGTATGTGGAGATTTTCAGGGCGAGCCGGGGGCAAATGGCGTGGGATTGTCGTATGGAGGAAAAAGTTGGTGGTGGGTCGGGAGGCGTGGTCAGGCTTCGTGGGTTACCATACAGGTGTTCTGAAGAAGAAGTGAGGAAGTTCTTTCAAGGTTTGGCTTTTCAGTGGGTCCTGTACCGTTAAGTTATTTACTGGTAGTGTGTAGTTTTATGTGCAGGTAATCACAGCCATGTAAAGTGTGCATGACAACTTGTGATGATACATACAGCATGAGACAGTTTTATAAGAATGTAGTACAGCTGTGTTGTAAGCTAGATGGTAACTATGGCAAGCCGTTTGTTTCAAAATTGTCGATCCGAAAATTGTGTTGTGTGCGGCTCCAGAATCGACTCGATTGTGCTCAGAATCGACTCGATTGTGACGAGAATCGACTCGATTGTGACAAGAATCGACTCGATTGTGATAAAAATCGACTCGATTGTGCTCAGAATCGACTCGATTGTGCTCAGAATCGACTCGATTGTGACAAGAATCGACTCGATTGTGACAAGAATCGACTCGATTGTGACGAGAATCGACTCGATTGTGATAAAAATCGACTCGATTGAAAAAACCGACTCGATTGTGCTCAGAATCGACTCAATTGTGACAAGAATCGACTCGATTGTGATAAAAATCGACTCGATTGTGATAAACCGACTCGATTGAAAAAACCGACTCGATTGTGCTCAGAATCGACTCGATTGTGATAAAAATCGACTCGATTTGCGCCACGTTCGACTCGATTGTCAGCACAATTGACTCGGTCAAAAAAACCGCCTCGATGCAAAACCATCGACTCGATTGTGTGCCACGTTCCACTCTGATTCTACCTTGTTTGAGTCAATCCTTCAACAATCGAGTCGATCCTTCAACAATCCAGTTGATCCTTCAGCAATCGAGTCCATTCGCCCACGCCAACCGTAGCCACACACGCCACTTGACCACACCCACTGGGCATGCGCAGTAACGCAGTCAGCAAAGCATGCCTCGTGCCAGTCGTGGTTTTCATGGTTCTTGACATTGTCTGGTTCTCTTTGCTTTTGTCTGCCTGCTTTTAGTGCCACTGGTGACTGTCTGAGGTGAGGAGTGAAGCAGATGAGTTTGAAGACCAGCCTGCTTTGCTGACTGTGTTACTGCGCATGCCCAGTGGGTGTGGTCAAGTGGCGTGTGTGGCTACGGTTGGCATGGGCGAATGGACTCGATTGCTGAAGGATCAACTGGATTGTTGAAGGATCGACTCGATTGTTGAAGGATTGACTCAAACAAGGTAGAATCAGAGTGGAACGTGGCACACAATCAAGTCGATGGTTTTGCATCGAGGCGGTTTTTTTGACCGAGTCAATTGTGCTGACAATCGAGTCGAATGTGGCGCAAATCGAGTCGATTTTTATCACAATCGAGTCGATTCTGAGCACAATCGAGTCGGTTTTTTCAATCGAGTCGATTTTTATCACAATCGAGTCGATTCTCATCACAATCGAGTCGATTCTGAGCACAATCGAGTCGGTTTTTTCAATCGAGTCGATTTTTATCACAATCGAGTCGATTCTTGTCACAATCGAGTCGATTCTCGTCACAATCGAGTCGATTCTGAGCACAATCGAGTCGATTCTGGAGCCGCACACAACACAATTTTCGGATCGACAATTTTGAAACAAACGGCTTGCCATAGGTAACTTCATTGAGCAAAACACTGGTCATAACAGAATTTTGACCAACAATGGTCTTCATCAGTGGTAAAACTGATAGTATTAAATATTTGGTGTGCATTTTATCAAAATTTGGCTGATATTTGTCTGATAATGTCTACTCTTAGCCAAATAGGCCCCTACCAGATAGTAGCTTTTTATTGTAATACACATTTAGATTGCTTTAACTGACTCACACTTTTCTTCCCTTCCTCTCCCAATTTTGTGTCTTCCAACATCCCCCCCCCCCATCCCCTCTCCCCCCACTCCTTCCCCACACACACATGCACTATAGGGATGGCTATTCCTGCTGGAGGTATAACAATGCAAGTGGACCAGACGGGGAGGGAGACGGGTGAGGCATTTGTTGAGTTTGTCAAGCACGAAGACTCTGAGAATGCACTCACCAAAGATCGGCAAGAGATAGGGCATCGGTAAGCTGATGGATGTCTTTTATGTATGTGTTATGCACTATGAAGGCTTATGGATGCGTATGCGATCTACATCTCACAACAACGTTGTTATACCCTTACACTCGCCCTTGGATTTTGCACGAGTGCATAGCCATCATTCTGTATCCACACACACAGGTACATTGAAGTGTTTCGTAGCACAAATGCTGAGATCCGACCTGTGAGGGGTGCACCCCCACCTGGTAGACCGACACCTTATGATCGTCCAGGTGCTAGAGGAGGTTATGGAGGATACAGTTCGAGATACGGCAGTGGTTATGAGAGATCATATCGTGGGAGGGGGAGGGGAGGTGGCCCGGTTCCTACTGGCTATCCCCCTTATGATCCCTATGGTGCTGGTGGTGGAGCTGGAGGGTACTACGAACAACAAGATTACTATGGTGGTGGGTTTGATGGCGGGTTCCATCCCCCTCCACCAGGAGCTACAGACCAAAGCCTAGTATCGTACCCGCCAATCCGTCCTTCGCAGCCAACCAGAGGTGGATTTGGAACACCAAAGGAGAAGCACAGCATTCGTATGAGAGGGCTCCCGTTCTCAGCCAAGGATAAAGATATTACCGACTTCTTCTCTCCGCTTGCTCCATTCAAGGTGAACATTGATTTTGATCATTATGGCCGTCCCTCTGGTGAAGCTGAGGTGCAGTTTTCATCTCACGAAGATGCAATGGCTGCTATGCAGAAGAACAACGACCACATGGGTGCGCTGTGTACTGTATGTGGGAATGGGTACATACATAGTGTAAGGCTTAGCTACTGAATAATGGCTCATTAGCCTTTGTGTTGAAATACAGAGAACAAGTGATGAGCATTGCTAATACTTTACTTGCTGAGCAGCTAATGACCTTGCACAATGAGGGTCTAACTTCCGACTGAGTATTCACATGAGAATTTTTGTTAGGATATTATATGTGGCAGTCCCGTGTAGAAATCGAAGATTATTCTGTCGTGTATTTTGATCACATCGCTGCATTTGAAGCGCCGTATCTCTGAACTTCCGTTAAGGGCGGGGCTCATACGTGCTTCTTAGATGCATGAATATCTAATAAGTCTACGAAGCGCGAATAAGCCCCACCCTTAACGGAAGTTCAGCGATACGGCGCTTTGAACGCAGAAATGCGATCGAAATACGCAATGGAATAATCTTCGATTTCTACACGGGACTGCCACATATCATGGAGGTACGAAAAAGAGCTTGCCACACGGAGGAATTTCAACCACAGTGTGCTACACAAACCACAAACAGATGTGCATAGTGTGTGCAAGGGTGGTCCACTTTGTGAATTAGTAAATTTGTGGTAATTGTTAGCAACTTTGCACTTGAACATCAGTCAGCCTGGGTGATAGTTATTCTTCTAATTAGAGCCTGCTTTGTTGTTGGGTGTTGTTCAGGTCATCGGTACATTGAGCTGTTTCTAAACTCCCGTGATGACATGGGCTCTGGTCAGCCGGTGCCTCCACCACCTGGTAGGATGGGCGGGGCCCCCATGGGAGCAGGGGGAGGTGGTCCCCGCTACCAGGCCCCACCCCCACAGCAGCAACAGCCAGGCTGGAATGACCCAAGGATGCAGGTGTGTGCAACTTACCACTATAAGAAATTTAGCACAGCTTGAAGTGGTTGTTACTTAGGATGCACTCTGTTCGCTATGAGAATTTGAGGTCAAAGTTCAATCATTGTTTGTTATTGCACTATACTATACTTCTTCATGTAACATTAACCTTCGTAGCGACTGAATACATAGGACTTCTGCTTTGTGTAACTTGAGGGCATACCAGTGTGCTATTGTTTGACATCAAAATATAGTCCTACGCATTGGGTATTTACTTGTGTTGTAAGGTACTGCATAAGTGAAGTCCCGGATGGAAGTTGATGTTATTCCGTTGCAATGCATCACCATGTTTGGCATGCTGGAGCGTTGAGCTTCCGTCAAGTGTGGGACTCGTATGTGCTTCATAGAAGCATTAGGTGTTAATGATGCGCGTATGAGCCCTGTCTTTTGTGGAAGCTTAGTGCTGCAGTAGCCTCGTTCCCAAGGCCCCGCCCAGCTTTCCGTCGCTTGCAGTACGGAAAAGCGGTAGAGGGCCTGGAATAATTTATCACGTGAGTGACATAGGGGTAGAGAGAAGGGTAGAGAGGACTTAATTGAGCGTAGGCGGATCGTCGATGTGCCCACACACGGTAGTTGAACGATAATCGACAGTACACGTAGCTGTGTTTTAGTAGGAGCCCGTAGTTTCTTCGAACAATAAGCGCAGAGAAAACTTGAGCAAAGCCTAGGAAAGAGCCACCTTGGCGTTTAATAGCGCCTTGAAAGCCATTCTCCAGGGTGTACAGCGGTCAGTTTGCCAGGCAAGCGAGTAGGTTAGCGTGATTTACGAATGTACGGGTCTGTGACTGTGTACACTCACCATAGCTTTCCGTACTGCCAGGTAATGTAGCATAGTGTCGTCTAGTCCCATTCTGTCGGCCATAAAGCTATCGCAACTGAACGAATGTATTCTGTCCGTACAGCGTGGGCGAGTTCATTCGTTCACCCACATGTAATTAAGTTCTCTCTACCTATGACGTTTCTCACGTGATAAATTTTACCAGGCTCTCCCCTTTCCTTTCAATTTTCCGTTCGCGCGCGGGGAGAGCCTGGGAACGAGGCTGGTGCTTCAGTGTGTCCAACTCAATGATGAATTTGAAATTTGCCACAGAATCAATTTCTATCTGTGACTGCCACATAATTATGAATCATACTTAAATGCCCCTCACTTTAGACTGGTAAGTCTGATTGAAACAGTAAGAGGCTCTAAATGTAATGGGCTCTCTGACAGTGTATAATGTTGTGAATGGCTGGCTTAGGTAGGGGATCAAGGGTTGCAGTTGTTTGCCTGTATGATATGATGGCTCTTTGCTACTTGGATACTTCATTACAACAACATCCCAGCTCTCTTCTGTGGAAGAGTTCATACATGTTGGCATTACTGCTTGCAATAACCATGACTTGTGATCAGCCCTAATCACCCCTTTGTACCAATGATCTCTCCCTCCTTCTGTCTTCCGGATTTTTACGCTATGCTACTCCATCAGAAACTCTCTACAGACAGAAACTCTCTACAGACAGAAACTTGTGCTACTGCTTTGTATATACATGTATCTGTGTCCATATAGGGTCGTATGATGGGCTCCGATATGGGCCAGCAGCAACAGCAGGTAGTGTATGACAGCACTGGAGGAGGGGGCTATGCACAGCAGCAGCAGCAGCAGCAATACATGGGGATGCAGCAATACGGAGGGTACCCACAGCAGGTCACCACTGTGCAGCAGCCACAGCAGCAGTACGGGGGAATGGTACAGCAGGCTACTGGATACGGTATGGCCCATGACACTTGAATTTTATTTGTCAGTGCACTGAAGCAGCAAAAATTAATCAACATAACAAAATTTACAGACAAATATTTTTCCTGTTGAAAAATTTCCCAATCTAACAGGTCAATTTCAGTTCCGTATAAAGATTGCTCATTTTGTGTTTTCATTGAAACTCTGTAGTTTACGCTTTCTAGTTTGTGTATATAGCTTCAATTATGACCATCTTTGCTGTAGGTAAACTTATGTTTGTTTTCATACCAATTGTTGCAAGAGTGTCAACAATGTGAGCCAATCAAATTAAAGAAGTTTTGAATTCTGCTCTCTGATTGGCTCACATGCATGGTTGATGCTCTTGCACCCGGAAGTTGTAAGAACTTCATCACTGGGTGACTAGTGAAACAAAATTACTGCAAAACCTTGTATTTACTGAGCTACAGTACTGAGCTCAACCGTATGTACCTTCTATAGCTGTACTGTCTTCTTCTCCTCTTGCTGTGCTAGGTGGTGGTTATGACCAGAGCCAGCAGCAAGTCTACCAGCAACAGCCTCAGCAGCAGCAGCAGCAGTGGTACTGACTGAGAGAAAGGAGTTAATGACATTCATGACATTCTTATAGGTTCATAATAATTGCTCTCTCTCTCTTGTGCATGAAAAATGTTTTGTTTAATTAAGATGCTCCTTTGTTATTGAATGCAACTTTTTTGTAACCCTTACCTTATCAACGTTCAACTCTAGTACCTGTTACGTAACTATGATGTCACTGGTGTTTGTCACATGACTCACACGTGAGCGCGTAAGGGTAACGCCCTACATGCCACATTAAGTGAGCGTGTATATATACAAAAAGCGTCTTCTGGGCTTTGCTGCTGTCATGGACTCTAGATTGAGGTGAGAGTGAGTGAGAAGAGAGATAGAGTCAAAGCCCTAAGGAACTACAACTAGTATAAGCCATCTCGACGCGTGGTGATGGGTTTATGATACAACTACGTAGTTTGTTCGTGTAAATTATTGATCGTGCTTATATTTGGCGCTCCTCTGCCGCTGTGCAGGAGAAGGTGGGCCATCTGCTATAGTAGTTGTTCTCTGTCCTGCACACAGCTCTAAGAAGGTGCATGTGAAACCTCTGTGGACAGTTAACCAATGCCTGGATGTTGTACTTCGGACTAGAAGGCTTTTTTTTTGACTGCCAGGCAATACCAAATTAATTTTGTGTTCCCCTTGCAGATCTGGCTGGTCAAATAAGCTCTGCTCCTCTAATATGCCTTTGTCAGCACTTAGCAAGATTACTTTTACTGATAAAGTATTTTAGGACTCTAGTGCAGTACATTGTGTGTGTGTGTGTGTGTGTGTGTGTGTGTGTGTGTGTGTGTGTGTGTGTGTGTGCTTTCTACAAATTATTCAAATAAGGGTAGACCAATCACAGTGCCATATTTGGCTACCAGACCCAAACTATGAGTCCCTAAATTGCTACACATGTTTGCTTGTAGCCAAATTTGATTTCCCTTCCTGGTGCAGTATGTACTGTTAGAACTAGGCGACCTTTTGAGACTATATTGCAGTCCCTGCCCCTTTGATACTTTGATAACCTCACACCCGGGCTTATCCAGCCTCTTTCCTAGTCTGTCAGTCCCTCACCCAACTTCTCATTGCTTGCACCCTAACCATAACCTCTACCACTGTTCTGCACTGCGAGCGATGAGAAGCTAGGTGAGAGGGACTAGGAAGAAGGCTTGGCGATACTTGTGTTTGTTGCTTGTAGTATTAATGTGGGTACTGTGAATGACAAATGCTTGCATTAGAAGGCCTGGGTAAGACGCTACATCTGGTTGGGTTTAAGAAGTTCATCTTGAGGTGTTAGACAATAATGTCTTACCACAGTTCACTCTACTGAACACTTCATGTTCTAACCTGTAGTGTGGGCCCACGTTTCTCACTATAGTGGACACTTTCCCCTCATCCATATGGGTGGAGCTGTTTTACATAATTCATGAGTTGTCATGTAATCTCTCAAGTTGATCATGGTTACCCAAGCTACTGGTAGCTTTTGCAGCCCCTGCCAGTTTTAAGTTCCAAAACCTTTCAGTGAATCAGTGAAAGCCATGGTTTGCCCAAGAAGAAGAGTAAACAACTTTACCTTAGAATCTGGGACTTTTGCTGCATCGTGTCTTCTAGCTGCCAATAGTGTTTGCATAGCGTAATTATACCATGTGACTGAAGGAAGTCAATGTGCATTGCCTACCTGTCGTGCCAACCTGGGTGGACAACCAACCTAGGTGGACAACCAACCTGGGTTGACAGCAGTGGGGAAACCAACCGAGGGCTGTCTGCTTGTCATACATACCAAACGAGATGGTGGGCTGCCTGCTTGTCTTTCTACCTAGCTAAGGGTAACTGACTGGGAGTGGTCAGAAAGTGGCTGACATCAGTAATTAGAAAAGTCTTCACACTTAATTTTCAATTTTCGGTGTATGGTATCTGTATGGGGTGCAGTTACTGACTGTTTACATGCTATACATGCCTGCAGTAGATGTCTATTAGCACTCTGAGAGCTGAAATGCATACTGTGATAGCTTGACACACCCACTGTGCTAGCTCTGTTGAACTTCCCAGCTGTAGTTGTTCCATGTGAACTCCCGTGTGAACTCTTGATACCATTTTAACATTGGGCGTCTTGCCTCAGCTACACTTTTGATGATATGAAGAAAGTACAAAAACAAGCCACTGGAGCTTGTGTTTGATTCGTAGCAACTTGTGTTATTGTTTACTGGGAGCTTTCCTCATTCTGTGAAGGGAGGGGAAAGGGGAATTTTTGATAAGGGAGGTACAAAATGGACTAAAAATGGTATTTTATGGCTATATAGGGCCTTCTGTAGTGCTTGAACCTATGTAAGTCTTTCTCTGCACGGTAATGATCAGGTTAGACATTTGAATGCAATGAATCCAGTGTAGCTGCATGCTATATACCTCATCTGCGCAATCATTTTGTGATTCCGTCATTCACTTCTGGATGGCAAAAGCGCGCAAATGCTCATTACCTGCTGTGTGTCGTGTGTGCGCAAAGAGGAATGAAGAGAGGTAGCGTTTGGCCATTTTGATTCTCCAAAGATCCAAACTTGCGGGAATTGTAGGAAAAAGCTTATAAAGGATAGAAATGGTAGGCGACAGCTTATAGTAGGATAGGTGTGGGATGTCAGTTCATTACTAGTACTGGTAGGTAGCTACAGCTGGTAAGAGTGTTTGAATAGTTTATCTACGCAGTAGTGGGCTAGGATCGTTACCGCGACATGTGAGTCCTCACTGTAATCTTTGCTCTTTGCCATTGTATACAGAAAGCTGACTGCGAAATACTGTGCCCTTCCCTTCTTTTATAATTTGCCATCCAGAAGTTAATGACGTAATGATTGCGTGTGGATAAGGGTCTATAGAGTCAGTTGACAGTGACAGAATGTAACTAGCAGTGTTGTGAATCTGTTGATCATAGTTTGAGCGATTGTGTGGGATCAAGTAGCTGGGAAGCAGTTATACCACAAGTGAGTAAGGCCATCTGAAGATGATACCTTCTCAAATTCTGTGTGAGAAATTGCCTGACTATGTATTTTGAAAGCATTATTAGACCATTCCATAAGCAATAAATGAATGTGAAAACGAAGAGCAAAATATGCAGAAGCCTAATAAGTTGTCCCTGCAGGACTTGTCTGGATTTGCTCATTTTCCGTAACTACATGTCCATGTTTCTTAGGGTTACCATGAACGAAACAAGCAATATTGACCGAAGACCCTGAAGCATTTGCCTGGCTTCCCTCACTTCTTTTCCCCACTTTTCAGATCGTAACTGTTTTAGGTAAGGATTAGTGTTGTTTGTGAGACTGGCAATATTGACAGAGAACCACTTGTCTGGCTTTGCTTGTTTTTCCAGACTTTTCGGTTTTGTCTGTTGTCCTCCTGGCTGTGCCCAGCAAGGACAAAAGGTCTGAAGAGTATTTTGCTTATGTCCACAGATAACGATGTGTCAACAGTGAGTGTACCACTAAACATGAGGTTGTCTACACATTGTTTGTGCATCTGTGTACACTTGGCTTGTGGTCATAACCATGTTCAAACTGTTGATTCACCTCACAGTGCTTCCCATCTCATTGCTCCCCTTGGTCACCATAGGGCCTGTATAACTGTGCTCCCTGGTCATCACTCAACTTTATCTCACCACGGTGGTGTAGTGCCTGTGGAATGAGACTAGACCACGCATAGTTTTTTTCCTTGGTCTCCGCTCATTTTTCTCTCAGTGGTGTAACACCTGTAGGGTGGGGCTAGAGCCTGCAGACAAGGAGTTTTAAGTGCCCACTTTTGGCACTCTGCAAGCTAATTGAGTGGCCAAGTGTCCAGCAATGAACTGTGTCCATACCTCATTCACTCCCCGTTCATACCCTATTTATCCCCTGTTTGCACCCCATTGAGTTACTAATTGGGTGATTACATAACCAAGAGGCTTGTCTGTATGGCTGTAATCAATGACCTAGTGCTGTAGCTGTGTGTGTGTGTGTGTTTGTGTGTGCAAGTGTGCGTGCTTGTGTGTGTGTGTGTGTGTGTGTGTGTGTGCAAGTGTGCGTGCTTGTGTGTGTGTGTGTGTGTGTGTGTGTGTGCAAGTGTGCGTGCTTGTGTGTGTGTGTGTGTGTGTGTGTGTGCAAGTGTGCGTGCTTGTGTGTGTGCGCGAGTGCATGAACAATCAATGAACCACGTCTTCCTCAATAAAAAAGATGTTATGCAAAGTCACCCACTGCGTAGGACACGTTCTGACAATGCCAGACCTCATCATGAGTGCATTTATACATAACATTGTGTGAATGTTTGTATTGGTAACGGTGGCTTGGTCACCATAGGGCCTGTATAACTGTGCTCCCTGGTCATCACTCAACTTTATCTCACCACGGTGGTGTAGTGCCTGTGGAATGAGACTAGACCACGCATAGTTTTTTTCCTTGGTCTCCGCTCATTTTTCTCTCAGTGGTGTAACACCTGTAGGGTGGGGCTAGAGCCTGCAGACAAGGAGTTTTAAGTGCCCACTTTTGGCACTCTGCAAGCTAATTGAGTGGCCAAGTGTCCAGTAATGAACTGTGTCCATACCTCATTCACTCCCCGTTCACACCCTATTTATCCCCTGTTTGCACCCCATTGAGTTACTAATTGGGTGATTACATAACCAAGAGGCTTGTCTGTATGGCTGTAATCAATGACCTAGTGCTGTAGCTGTGTGTGTGTGTGTGTGTGTGTGTGTGTGTGCAAGTGTGCGTGCTTGTGTGTGTGTGTGTGTGTGTGTGTGCAAGTGTGCGTGCTTGTGTGTGTACGCGAGTGCACGAACAATCAATGAACCACGTCTTCCTCAATAAAAAAGATGTTATGCAAAGTCACCCACTGCGTAGGACACGTTCTGACAATGCCAGACCTCATCATGAGTGCATTTATACATAACATTGTGTGAATGTTTGTATTGGTAACGGTGGCTGCTGTGACTACATGCAGACAGATGCTTCGTCGTTGTGGGTCAGTTGAGTCAGTCAGATCACAGCCACACCCATGTTTGGTGTTTGTAGTATGGAGGGTTGGTACATCGGAATTTGGTCCAGCAGCCACCAGGCCTGCCAGGCCTGCTCCCACGACCCTGTCACCCAGGCTGTCCCAATCACATGTCCCCATCTGCATAAGTTAATAGCGGTGATTAGGGTCTCTGTCTGCCGGACATTGACCATCCACATGAGAGGATCTCCTCTGAAGCTCTTAGTGCAACCTTAGTGTAGCCACAGATGTTCCTCCATATCTCCTCTCAGCGTAGCCACAGATGTTCCTCCATATCTCCTCTCAGCGTAGCCACAGATGTTCCTCCATATCTCCTCTCAGTGTAGCCACAGATGTTCCTCCATATCTCCTCTCAGTGTAGCCACAGATGTTCCTCCATATCTCCTCTCAGCGTAGCCACAGATGTTCCTCCATATCTCCATAGCCACAGATGTTCCTTCATATCTCCTCTCAGTGTAGCCACAAATGTTCCTCCATATCTCCTCTCAGTGTAGCCACAGATGTACCTCCATATCTCATCTCAGTGTAGCCACAGATGTACCTCCATATCTCCTCTCAGTGTAGCCACAGATGTACCTCCATATATCCTCTCAGTGTAGCCGCAAATATTCCTCCATATCTCCTCTCAGTGTAGCCACAAATGTTCCTCCATATCTCCTCTTAGTGTAGCCACAGATGTACCTCCATATCTCCTCTCAGTGTAGCCACAGATGTACCTCCATATCTCCTCTCAGTGTAGCCACAGATGTACCTTAGGTTCTGTGGCCTCTATTCATTGAATGTCTCTTTCAACCACACAGGAAACCAAACTTCATTTATGAGTGTTTTGTTGAGCTTGCTCGCCCCAAGGATGGAGAAGGTAAGGGAGATGCAGTCAACAGGCTACTATACCATAATACGCGTACCATATACTGTACCATAAACACACATACCCCACATACTAGCCACACTCCTAAAACATGGCATGGGGAGGACCCCGGGAATAACGTTGATACATGTACACACCATACCATATTACATCATACATGTACTAAACTGCACCATACTATATACCTTACCATATTACATCGTACTAAACTGCACCATACTATATACCTTACCATATTACATCGTACTAAACTGCACCATACTATATACCTTACCATATTACATCGTACTAAACTGCACCATACTATATACCTTACCATATTACATCGTACTAAACTGCACCATACTATATACCTTACCATATTACATCGTACTAAACTGCACCATACTATATACCTTACCATGCCATACCATATATTTTAGTACGGCCTTTTTAAAATTTAGTTAACCAAAAGTGCAACTTAAATTTCTTGCTAACTTGGGGGCTGTAACTAAAACATCCAAGGACGTACAAGAAGAAACCGTAACTATACTAAAACAGAATACAGCCTGTTTTCAACAATAAGTGTAACTAAATACCTTTTAGTAAGGGGTTTTAGAGTTTCAGTGGTTGAAACTATAACTAACTAAAAATTTTGTAAAACCGGGAAACTAGAACTAAACTAAACCAAAAGTATTTTCTAAATAAAAACTAACTATAACTAAACTAAAAGCACAAACCCTAAAAACTTAAATTTGAAGGGTTTTGTGGTGTACGTGGTTGGCAAAATGGCACAAGATGTAGGGATGGTGTAAAAGTATTGTGGTGTTGTTCCTATCTTGTTTGGTTGGTTTTTGAGGGTTCCAACCCTACATGTGCTTGTTTTCATTGGGAAAACTTTTTTGTGACTTTACTATATACCTTACCATACCATACCATATTACATCGTACTAAACTGCACCATACTATATACCTTACCATGCCATACCATATTACATCGTACTAAACTGCACCATACTATATACCTTACCATGCCATACCATATTACATCGTACTAAACTGCACCATACTATATACCTTACCATGCCGTACTAAACTGCACCATACTATATACCTTACCATGCCATACCATATTACATCGTACTAAACTGCACCATACTATATACCTTACCATGCCATACCATATTACATCATACTAAACTGTACCATACTATATACCTTACCATATTACATCATCTAAACTGCACCATACTATATACCTTACCATACCATACCATATTACATCGTACTAAACTGCACCATACTATATACCTTACCATACCATACTGTGCGATACTGTGCCCTACTCCACTGTTTGGTGCATATTACACACATTTTGTGTGTTGGCTATACTAGTAGGATCTCTCACTCCACACACCCAGTGAATCAAGTGGAGTTTCCATCCTGTTTACTGTTTCTGCATCAGACACCATGACTGCCATTCTTTTAGCTCAGCTGTATATATACAAATTGTGTGGCAAGGAAAAGGGTGTGGTAACTATTGAGTGTTTTCGGTTTATGCTGAGTTTGCAGTCTTGAACCAATTATGTCACTAGCCAATGGAAGTCACTAGCCAACACTATATCATAAAGATGCTTGTTCAAAAATCAAGGCTGCTGACTCAGCACAACCAAGAGAGTGCTCAGTTGTCACCAGACCCTCGTTGTGAGTGAGTGGGATCAGGGCACAGGATTGCCATTGTTCAAGGTGGTGTCCGATTGAGGAACTACGTTATCAGAGAGTCGGTAGACTCTCTATGTAGGGATGGCGCCGACGCGCAATATATGCAATACTTAAGCAAAAGCCGTATAACTTCACCACAAACACGAAAAAAGTTTATTTAAGCATCCAGGCTTCCTCTTTGAGTGCCTTTGTGATCAGCAAGACTCATATAAGTGGCCAAAAGCCACGCGGAAGACAGCTAAACACAAAAGTGTGCGATAGCAAAAGTGCCATTTTTCGTATTCTTCTTTCTTTCTTTCTTGTTACGACTTTTGTTCAAACAACGATAACTCAAAAACGGTTCAAGCACTCACCTTGATTTTAGCACGAAACGGATGCTCATCACAGTGCGCAGCTTCCCAACCACTCAGCGTCTTCATAGTCTCAAATTCACCCTGGTCGATAAAAGCCGTTCACAACACTCTGTGGTTGCTGTCCGTTGCGAAGGACGCCATTTTCTAATGTTGTACGCATGCGCACATGTAGTCTCGTTCCCAGGCCAAATACCACGATCACATTGTTTGGGAACGAGGCTAGTGCACGAGCGAAATCGCGAGTGGACCACGCGCACGGCCGGCACGGTCTCTTCCCGTAGTGGGCAAGGTTTACGAACGCCACAAAGGTAAGGCGCTGCATTCAGCTGCTAACTTATAGCTACACTAAATAAAGTAGCTACTCACAGCTTTAGTAAACTGTGCTGCAGCTGGTCAGTCGTCAGGCCACACATTCAGGAGATCGGTTTATCGTGCGAAGCTCCGGAGAGTGGTTGGCCCTCATCAGATTCTAGCTGGCAAAGTTATTATATGCTTGGAACCACTACTAAATTGTCAATCCCGTTTCAAGTTTTGAAAGAAAAATTTCTTCATAGGCTTAGGTCTAACTGTAACTGAGATTAACATCAAAAAAGTACAGAAACAAGACTTGAAAAAACATTAAAAATGTAAAAGGATGTAGGGATGGCATGCCAAAAAGCATGCAAACAAGGTAGGGATGATATAATAGTGAAGGTAAATTTACAAAGCCCTATCCCTACATCTTTTTACATTACAGTTGCAAACTAATGTGAAAAAGATGCAGGGATGAGGCTTTGTTAATTTACCTTCACTATTATATCATCCCTACCTTGTTTGCATGCTTTTTGGCATGCCATCCCTACATCCTTTTACATTTTTAATGTTTTTTCAAGTCTTTATGACACGTAATAAGCTTCAATGTGTTGCACACATACCTCTTCCCCCCACATGTACACACACACACACACAGAGGCACAAATCACATATGTCTACCCTAAAGATTATGTCTGGGACGATGATTTGAGGAAACAACTGCCAAAATTTACCTTCCCAACCACATGCAGGTGAATATACGACCAGTTAAGAACAAACACTGTTTTACTGTTGTGAGGTGTCACAGACAATAACACATGCATGTAGTGTTGTTTGGGAGTAAACACTAAAGTGTGGCGATACTGATTATACGGAAAGCAACAGATGTCCCAACATTTGAAAGTTTATAAACTGAGACATGAGACAAAACTTGCTCTGTGAGATAATGTAGCATGTCTTTGTGATGAATGGTGTGTTGGACATGTATGTGTATGACTGCATGTACATACAATGTGTAATGACGTGTGTGTGTGTGTGTGTGTGTGTGTGTGTGTGTGTGTGTGTGTGTGCGTGCGTGTGTGCGTGCGTGCATGTGTGTGTGTGTGTGTGTGCGTGTGTGCGTGCGTGCGTGTGTGTGTGTGTGTGTGTGTGTGTGTGTGTGTGTGCTCACATGGGTATGTGCGCCCTGAGCTGACCAAAGTATCAAACAGCCACACTAAGTGCCACGGTGTTGAGTACACACTGCTGCTACTATCACCAACAGCAGTGTGTATATTGACCAGTGGGTAGATCAACCCTACTCTCCTCTCAAGTAGCTGAGAGCTATCCTCCACGTGTGATAGCTACTTGACTGCTTATGGGGTACATGAGGTTCAGATCATGAGGGCTGGGTATCCCTACCCAGACCCCACCCTCTTACTAGAAAAATAGCGCTACGATGTAAGTCAATACTGCTGACTCTGCACTAAAAGTCACATGACTTCACTGAAAGTCACATGACCTCACTGAAAGTCACATGACTTCACTGAAAGTCACGCGTACATAACCTCACTGAAAGTCACATGACTTCACTGAAGGTCACACGACTTCACTGAAGGTCACACATACATAACCTCACTGAAAGTCACATGACTTCACTGAAAGTCACACATACATAACCTCACTGAAAGTCACATGACTTCACTGAAGGTCACACGACTTCACTGAAAGTCACGCGTACATGACTTCACTGAAAGTCACATGACCTCACTGAAAGTCACATGACCTCACTGAAAGTCACATGACGAGCTATCCCGAAGTACTTTGATTATACACATTTATATGTGCATATGCGCTGTTGCCCTGACTACACCCTAAATTAACCCTAACCTAACCCTAATAAACCCTAACCTAACCAATCAGATTAGAGCTTTGAAACGCACTTCGGTACTGTAGCACATGACCTGACTGAAAGTCACATGACCTCACAATATTCATTTTTCTACAGTGAGTCTGAGGAGCTTGAGCACTTTACATTTGTGCTGACAGACCTGG